>JAUZSU010168283.1:0-13339 GCA_034780255.1 Parotocinclus maculicauda | reverse complement strand
GAAACGCTCAGTATGAACACCGACAGGCAGCAAACGATACTTCGCATTCGGGCAGTGAACACAGAAGCCTTAAGAAAAATAACAACCTGCACCTGTGAGGGATAACAAGAGCGCGCTGATTAGAAGGAGGGGCTGCGGGAGCGCGCTGGAGAGAGAGAGCCAGGAACGGGATTTCTAACATGTACAATAAATATTTAATAATTTGTATTGTTTGGTAATACAAATGTACAAACCCCCCAAGGATTCTCAGCAGAATGCAGACAAGAAGCAATGGCTTGGACAAAGGCAAAAGACTTAAAAATAAGTGATGAATTGAGAACAATAAAAAACATAGTTCTTCATTTCCGTCAAATTTAATATCTGCAACCCTTGATCTCGGTCTTGGCCTTAATCAATGTCCTTAACATTCATATGCTTAGTTCAGTTCTGAGTTGCAATATGTAGGTCCACATATAAAATTCTGTAAATGAATTTTAAATGAAACTTGTCCTATGTGTATGACTGCATATGAAAGCAAAATTTCTTATATTATTATTTTTTAAAGTTTGCGGTAAATCTTGTGGCTAAACCTCAGTTTGCCGATAAGACTAAAGAATCCACTTTCCTCAGAGGATGTTTGCCACCTCAACCAAGGTACCATCTGCTCATGATGGGCATGCAGTCTGACGCAAAGTCAACCTCGTCATTCGCAGCTGTTGATGTGCTGCTGAGACTCGGCAATGTCAAAACCGGTCTGCCATCATGAAATGACACATATAATTTATCAGTGATTGATTTTTTTCCCCCATGTTTTTGTGCTCACAGCCCCTGTCACAAACATTGTGGGTGTAATGGAGGATGAAAGTGTGCTATAAACCACTACTCACTCTTTGGCGTGATCCTTTTGTGTATTTAGATCGATGGGCCTTAAAGTATAGATTCCACAAGAGCGATGTCGAGGGAGGCCATTCTGCCAGTCATCTGCTCTTATTGTCTGTTACAAGGACACATGTTTAGTTATCGTGGTCAAGATTATCATTGCAGCGAGAAAAAGGACCTTCGAGGTGAAAAGCGGCTTGCTTAAAAAATTTGTTTGGGTGAGGTGTTTTATGAGACTTATCCCCAACCAATGACAGCAAACTCTATAAACCATTTTTACAGACTAAATTAAAGCATTTATTGTGTTTTTAATTAAATTAAGACATAATCCACTAACCAGCATTGGCAGATCTCTGTCAAAAGCTCATATGGTTTATGGAATCAAAGTGACAGGATAATGCTGGTAGACTTAGATCCTAGCAAACCCTGTATATTTTTAAGTTGTAAGTGTTTAGATGAATCAGTCCAATGATATAACTAAGAGGGATCTGTAACTTCCATGGCACATGCAAAAAAATAAACCTTATCCAAAATCCAGCACATGCCGTTCTAATCCAAGGGTATTTCATCTCCATGTACAGGCTCTTGCCAAAGAATTCTGGAATGTCATCTAACATTGCCAACTAAAACCCTGAAAATCCACGTTATGTTCCAGTCAACCCAATTACAAATCCCCTACACTGGTATGGTCATCAAAAAGCTCCAGCTTAGAGATTTTAAGTGGCAAAAGATTATAATTTACAGACATGGACTGTGCCTTGATAGGATTTGAATTGATGTAAAATGATTTTGAAAGGTTTTCTTATTTAGGCAAAGGGAATAAAAAATAGAAATGGTAAGATACTTTACCAAAACTTTTAGATTGCTGGAATATGTGGTCTCTACTTTTTAGATACACTTTAAGCATTTTTTATTCAACTTTGCATTACACATGTGTGGTGGATGCAATATGCTGTCAAACATCATGACAGTTTACATCCAATACAAAATATATTTTTTACCATTGTTGTTTAAATATTTGATGCCACTATAACTTATGTCACAGTAATGATCATATCCACTCTTTTTGCTCCTGTAAGTATTACTTTATCTTGCATCATAAGACGACATAAAACATAACTTATCATGGCATATGTTGTGATAACTATCTATGCTATTCTAAAACAGTACCTAAAAATTGCTCTGTATGATAGAATATGCACCTGGTTAAATTCTCTAGTAAGCATATATGCTTATGACTTTACATTATTTTATCACGCTTAATTTTACACATTAATTTAAAAAACACTTAAACTTAAAAATGTATATATTTTTTATATTTATTATACACGTCTTTATATTATAATATTTTTGTCATTAACAGAAAAATCGTTATTTTGCTTTTGCAAATTCATCATGGTAAATGAGCAAATCTAATGAATTATGTTGGCAATTGTCTAACAGTTGACATAAATAAGTATTAAATTCAAAACAAATACAAATTGCAAATTGTTAGCTTCATACTTTTACACGATTACTCAATGTAAATATATATACTGTGCTTTAATGTGCTAATGTGTTATTGGTGAACTACTTATTTTGCAACAGTGCTCACTGTTACTTTTTAGAAGAATTGTTCTATTACTACACTTGAAGTATATTTCTTTAGATCCAAAAATGTTTTAACAAATTATAACTGTAACTGAAACCATAACTTTTTTTTAATGAACGAAATACATATCCAAAATGCAATCCTGAAGATTTGAATGCTTTTTTTTTTAGTATACCAGAACCATATAATTTGATACTAACTGGGAGATTGATGATCACATGGATAATATCACAAATACTTAAGCAACATGGTTTTGACTGAATAGGTGTATGTATTTTTACATACTTATTATCATATTAATTTTTTTTAAGATCAGTATGAGTTACCCTACTGCAAATAATTGGTTTGACAAAGCACACTTAAAGTTAAGCAATTTTAAAAAAGGTCACCCTTTTTTATTATAACCCATTCAATACAGATCCTTTTCTGTATACCCATTCGATTCTTGTCTTTGAAGAAACAGTGTCATTAGAATTAATTATATTGCCATCATGTGAATTAATCAGTCACACAGCATTCCTTTGTGTTAAAATAAGTCTTGAAATAAGACAGAGCTGTTTGAGTGCTATGTGGCCATTTGATATCCTCTGCCAACCCCTTTCCCTTTCCTGTCCACCTCAAATTAGCCGATGTACCTTTCTACCCCAGTGTCTCCTTGATTTTTAATCAACTGGTTTGCATATGGGGTCATCTCCTGATGATAAAAGGTCATGGCTTTCTACAAAGCTGACTGGGTGGGTAAAGAACCTATCATGGACAAAGCATCTATGAGCACGTGTTATGGGGGCACTTTAGTTGAACCTTGCATCATGACAATCAAGTAAAAAAATTAAAGGAACACTTTGAAAACACCACACGCTCAGCAGAAACCTGGTCTCATCTGTGAACGTACAGGGCATCAGTGGCAGGTCTACCAATTATGGTATTCTTTGGCAAATGTCAATCAAGCTCTACGATTCTGGACACAGCAAAGACACAGCAAACGGAGGGAAAAATGTCAATGGCCTATTAAACCATTTCTGTTTTGGTATCATTTTTGATCCTCTAGTGCACATGTTAATTTTATTAACATCAAAGTAGCTGAAACTGATTAACAACTTCCCTGCTACTTATCATAACTTTAAAATCCCAGAAGCTGAATTGAGTTAATGCTATACTCTGATTAAAAAGTGTTTATGCAAGTTTTTAGCAGTGTATTATGGGAAGTGTCAGGTTAAAAAACAAAAGTTTTCTTGGATAACCATGTTCAGCAAACAAATGTATTCTATTGCAATACTAAAATCATCATGCCCCATTAAACCCAGTTTTCCATTGTTATTTACACATTTTGCCTTAAACTATTTAAGCCAAAACCATGGATTGTTGTCACACACCCAATCTCAGTGACAAAGACTTTGTTCTTTGACAAAGTCTTTGACAAAGAATTGTTTAAAGTTGCCACTGGTCTTTTGGTAGCTTCCCTGGTCAATATTATTTGCCATCTTGATTGGTCCAATGTAGAAAAGTTGTTACATACAATACAATATGCATACAATACTTTGTGATGAAACATCCCCTAATTTTTATATAAGGGCTTATTTTACCCTGAGGGATAGGTAAAGTCTCTAATTTTTTTTTCCTTTTCCTAACTTATACATTTTCATAACTTTATCCTGATGCATATTGAAATGCATCATCCAAACACACTGAGATATTTGAATTGCCATGCACTATTACTTATGAAATCCCCAAGCAAAAATAGCCATTTTTTCTGAAGTAATCAAAATCACTACAGCCTTTATTAGGCAGAGGCCAGTTATTTTGGTGTGTGATCTGGAAGGTGATTGGGTGTACCGGAGCAATTATATAGTTACTCTGATGGCTCAGATCACTTATCCAAAACTGATTTTACTAATTAAATTGTCCTAAATTTTTTTATATTATCTTCAAGGGTTGTTAAGGGTTACAATGTGTATACATGCAACTGGAAAAATAAATTTTATTAACTTACATTTTCAGGGATTCGTGACAAGAGGTATGGTTTTGACCATTTATGATTACTTTCTAAAGGATCTATACAGTGGTGCTTGAATTTGATTAAGACTGATTGAAATTATCCAATATTACATACCCATGAGTGGCAACATTTTATAAATGCGTTGCTGCGTTAACAGCAAACAAATATTTCCTGACTGTTGCGAAGCCAACTTATGTCTTTGAGGTCAGCTGTATGTTACCTGCTGGACTCCCGTTGATGATGCTGGGTGTGGGCAAAGAACATTCAGGATCTCGGACTCATATGTACCTTCTCTGGCACACTGCCAGACCACCCAGCTGCCCTCCATGAGGTTGTCCATGTGCTGCCAGAGGGGGGCAGTGCCACACCTGCAGCAGTCCCATCCAGTTGCCTGGACTTTACTTTCCATTGACTCCACTGCCAATGACACTTGGTTGCTAGCATTTACTGGTAGATTGATGCTGATCACCAGCAATCAAGATCACACAACTTAAGTTCCATATTTTGACACTAAGGTTGCAAAGACTCCTGGTTTTCTAAGTTCATGTCTCATGTCTTGCCTACCTGGATCTCAACACATTGCCTCATCCGATCTTGTTCCAATCTCCAGTCTTGCTGTAGTCTCTGGTTTTTGAATCTTCTGTTTAATCTGTTGAAGACTCTTTTTGGCCTAACAATGTCCAATTCCATGTGTTATAACGGTCATAAAGGAAGGGAAATAAAATATACACTAAATATATTGCGTAAGGACTATAGGCAACATTTGACATGGACTACAGCTGAAATCTATAGTAGTACAGTCAGATCTATAGTAACATTGTTTAGTAACTATAACAAGACACTGTATTGTCACTGGATATCATGATAGCATACAGCATCTGTTATGACTGATTTCATGACATGGCTATGACAATGTTTGATGAAGGTAAAGTCTTGCCTTTTAACATAGCTGGGAAACATTTAATAGCCTGAGGAGTTTCCCGTGTCACAGTCCTTCTAGCATTACGTGTGCTATCAGTCAATAATAGTTGACTTTGAATAGTGCTTTGTGTGCAGGTTACTGCTCAGAAACAGAGAGGAATTATATCTGCGTGTGGCCAAGAGGACAATAGCAAGAGGTGAGTGAGTGAATGTGGGAGAATGAATGGGAGCCACAGATATGGGCGTATTTGGAAAATTATCTACCACACTCTGGGTATCACACGCATGACATAGTCCCATTGGGACAACTTGCCAGACAGAGTAGATTGACACACATGCACATGCATTTGCTCACTGTGGCTTCTCTGTCTGGCATGGGAAAATGAAGATGTTCATTAACCAGAGAGGATTAGCAACTGCTTAAATCATTATTATGGTAATATGTGGCTGGTTGTCGGACGATAAATTTAGACTTACCTTATCAAGGCAAACACCTTTAAGAACAAGTCTCTTGCTGGAATTTCAACTTGGTGAGATTTCTTGGACCTTCATCTTCCATTTACTAGAAATGGATCGTTGGCATTTATTGCCTCTTTCTCATGGTGGCCTTGGTGTTCTTAGAAGTAGCAATATTTATAGAGTCTAGGCCTTGTGACTAAAGAAGCAAAGCATTGAACGTGACTTTCCAAGCATCTAGCTAAAGCAAGCCAACATGATTATTATACTACCGCTCTTGAGCCCACCCACTATGTCGAATGTATGGATAGCGAGAACAACTGTTGGCCAACAAAGGCAATCCTCCATAGCAGATAATTGGGGCATCGAGTGGCATCCTTAGTTCAACAATGTGCCTTTGTGTTCAAGCTGCCTACCCTAGCCCCTAGGTTTCCTATGGGTATTGTTCCATATCATAAAACCTCAAAATCTATTGATTCAGGAGTGCTTTAAGACATGTACAGGCATTTACGATGCTTCCTACATGGTCATGTGAAGGACAAAGGAGACATTTTCTATTAGAAAATGATTATTTATTATACAAATATCATGTACAAAGGAAGGAATAACTTTCAGAGATAGAACTGGAATACAGGGAGGCCCCTCATGGTGTTCCCCAAGGGTGTAACTATTTTAATACTGTATAAAATATATGAAGGAGCTTTATTTGTATGACATAGAAACTTCCCTATTGCATATGCATTAATTTCACCGTCCTTCTTTTCACCTGAGCATCTACATATGCAGCCATTTTTTTTGCATTTGTAAAAGCAAAACTTCTCCCAACTTAGTTTTGACAATTTTGATTAAATAGCCAGCTAGGAACACCTGTACAGCTGCTTGTACAATTTCTTCTTCTTTCCCTCGAAAGATTGATTTTCCACATTAAAACCTCCCAGCTTTTGTCTAAAGCTATGCAGCCCTTTTGTTATGCTAACGGACCCCATGGAAGATTTCCAATTCAATTCCACCTGCGCTCTGGTCAGCTCTGCTATCCTTTTGTGTTCACCCACAAGTCCCCCCTTGTCTTCCAACTGCAATTTAGCGACGGCGCCCAGTGGAAGGTAAATTGACAGATGGAGGAGGAGAGCCTTCGTCATCACCCATTAGTGCTTAGATATAAGCAGTGATACTGCAGGATGATGAGGAATTTCACATATAATGGCATTAGAAACAGTAATAGAAATACCAGTAATAGGAATAGAGGTGATTTCTTGCCAAGTCCTAGGTTGGCAAGGAGTGATATCTCTTATGTGCACAAATTGCAATTAAATGGCAGTCTCTAAAACGATACATTTTACAGTAAATCTAGCCTCCAGTCGTGGCTATCATTAGATTTAGCAAACCAAGGTATGTTTTTTAGGATTAATGGATTAACATGAATCTGCGATATTTCATGTTTTTCCTGGACTACTTCATTTGTTAAGAAACATCTATTCCTGCATTTCAGGCCCGCAGCAGATTCCAACATAATTCGGGACCAGACCAATTAAGAGCAAGCAATGTATGAAAAAAGAAAACTAAATAATGAGGTAATTTCAAAGAGGTGATGCCAACATGTGATTATAATCATGATTTGGTACTAAAGCAGCATCCAGGAAAGGCTGAGCCTTTGATGAGCAAAGATGGCAAATGATCTTTATTTTGTAAACAAATGTGTAAGAAAATTATTGAAATGTTTAAAAACAATGTACCTTAAAGATTCCTTAATAGCCTGTCCCATCTACCTGCCCCATTTTATTTGTAGCAGCACTGAGACCTTTCCGTATGCTCTTTTTATTAGCAAATATTAACTCATATGCTTGTGTGAGTTACATGACAGATTAAAGGGTCTACAGATGAGCAGAAGAAGAGTAGGTAAATGTAAAATTTGTTTAATTAAAAGTAGGGAAAAAACGAGAAAATGTTTTTTGTGAGGAAATCTCACAACAGGAATAACACTTGGGGTTGGGGTTTCTGGAAGATAAAGAAGAGTTCAACAAGATGCTAATAAATGTGATAATAATAGCTAAGCTGCCTGCAAAATGACAGCATGTAATACAGAGATAATATTTAGGTAAATGTATCTTCATAAACCTATCATACTATTACGTGAAATGTAAATTCTAGGTAAATTACAGTTTATGTAGATGCAGTGCCAGGTTAATGATAACCTCTCTGCGTACCCAACTGACTAACCATTATTCCCAAGGTGTAATGCTATTGGATCAAATAAGAAGGGGAAACTGATCATCCTACCACATACAGACTAGTACTGTGTAAACCACATTTAGTATAAATTGCATGCCATTTTGGTGTCCACCTTTTAAAATTATTTATACAATTTCCACAACAAAAACTGACTAAAGCACTGAACAAACACTAAAGACATTTCCTAAACTTCTGTAGTTCTTCTTTCAATTCAGTAAATTTGGTAAACTTAAAAAGTCAATCAATTTGTCATTATTAGAGAGGAACATGATTGTTATGGTAATTGGCTTCATAAAATAACGTTATTAACACCCTAATTATGATTTTAATGACAGAGATTACAAAGCTGCAGCATACCACACAATGCTTAAAGAACTTGCCATACAGCTTTACTAAACTGAATATGCCCTCCCCAGTCACTATTATTAATTAGAAAAAGAAATTAAGATTTAATTATGTGCCTTCTCCCCTCACTTCAGACTTGAAAATCTGCGGTGCTTAGAGGATGGCAGTATTGGAATCCCTTTTATGCAGTGCATCAACTGATAAAAGAATATTCTCAGTGCCTCATTGGCTGATAAGCGCAGCGTGATAAGCCTATTCATATGTGACTAAACAGGAACTGCTGTGCAACTGTGTTTGAGGAACAAAAAAAAGAACTTAATTGGATATGTGAGTTTTGGGTGCGATACTTGGGGAATCGAAAGCAGATACACAATATGTGCTTGTTATTTTGTCATCGAGTATCTAAACAGGAAACTGGGTATTAAACTGGACATGCTTGGACAGTCAATCCACACCTGTGAACAATGCATTAAAGGTTTTCCAGTATGTGTTAGGGTTCCTACCTTCCCCCGGCCATTCGGCTCGCCGGTTGCCATTACAGAGCTATCGGTGAGGCGGCCTATATATACATTATCCTGATTATGTTCTGATCCCAAACAGCTGCTTCACATCCTATAAAGGTGTGGTTTTGGCGCTGTTCGGGGCCAGGTCATCGTTATTCCATCGGGATTCCATCTCCGTTCGGTTCGCGCATCTGACCACCGGCGCCCTTCAGCGTTCCCTAGATATAGTGGTAACGTCCCGGGGCTTTTTAGGGCTGATGGACGTGTATGGGCGGGTAACCCCCGAGGTATTTAGTTTGTTAGGGGCACTTTGAGGGTTTTCCCGTCTCGTACTCGTGCGCTCCTCGCACGGTGTGAGCTTGCGTTCTTTTGTCGTCGGCACCTACCTAGCCTCACTCCAGTCGGGGTGTTCGTCCTGAATAGCCCCGGTCTGGCTTTTTCGCTTCTGAGCTCACGCTCGCCCTCTGGCGCTTTGGTGCCTCTCGTGATCTATTTGCGTTTGCGCTCCTCGCGTACCCGACTTTATTTTCTTGTTCTGGCGCTTCGCACCTTTTGTGTATAAGCGCGCCCTGAGCTTATATGCTTGCCTTTTTGCGCTTCGGCCACTTTCGCGATTTCTTACCATTTTAATTTCACTTAAAGAAACATTCAAATCCTCCTCACTGTCCAAAACAAACACACACACACACTCCTACAGTCCAAAGACATCCATGGTAGGTTAACCAGTGATTTTAAAGTAAATCTGTGTGTGTGTGTTTGTGCCTTACGATGGATTGTCACCCTTTTTGGGGTTGTTCCTGCCTTGTACGCTGTGCTGCCAGCTAGGCACCGGCTTTCCTGTGACCCTGTCTATGAACAAGCGGATAATAAAGTGAATGAATGTGAATTATACAGTACTGTGTTTCACTGTTAGGAAACACATGCATGCCTATGTGCTGAGTGTCATTGTGCATCATTAGAAAGTACCTCTAGAAAACACGTTGCAATGGCTCACACTAAATATTTTACTTCTAGGGCAGTGTAGCCCAGAAGCTGATTTTTCTCATTGTCTCATATTTTCTGGTTGTATTCCAGGAAAGACATTGATAAATAATTACGTATGGTCATTATACCCTTTTCTACGGTAACTACGGTTTATCTAAAATAATGGTGGCCAAAGACATTTGCACAGTACTGTGCAAAAATGTGCATATGTGTAAGTTTCTGGGGTGGAAGTTGCCAGAGCTTATTGTTACAGAGATACATGACAATATTTAGATCCAAAGCTACTGTTGTGAAAGTTTTTACAGATTTACATTTAAAAGAGTCAAACATAGTTTGTAGATTTCCCTGTTAGACTTACCTGAGTGAGATGATATTTTAATATGTAAGCTGTATATATATATATATATATATATATATTTAATATATTTAATAAAAGCTGACGTTTTAATAATTTAGATCTAATGAAAACTTTAGGCAGGTTTAAGTAAAGCTTTATTTTGTTGCTTGCAAACTTAAAAAATCTAATCAATAGGTTCTGTTGGACTATGGTAGGTCCCAGGAGGGTGTGTGCTTTTCATCCATTAACGTGGCCAAGAACTGCTTAATATCACTGAAACGCACAATTTGATCGATGCTGTAAGAATGGCTAATAGATGTTATCACAATTTCAGTGAGAAGATAAATTATATACATTTATAGATAATTATAAATATATCAATAAACTGAGACTACTAAAAAACTTGGTCGTTGGCAAAAACGATCACTATACTGTATCTCACAAAGTGAGTATACCCCTTACATTTTTGTATGTAGTATTTTATTATATATGTTTTCATGGGATAACACTAAAGATATGACACTTTGCTACAATGTCTAGTCAGTCTATAACTTGTATAACAGTGTGAATTTACTGTGCCCTTAAAATAACTCAAAACACAGCCATACATGTTTAAACCACTGGCAACAAAAGTAAGTACACTGCGAAGTGAAAATTGACAAATTGTGTGCAATTAGCCATTTTCCCTCCCCGGTATTATGTGACTTGTTAGTGTTACAAGGTGTCAAGTGTGAGCAGGTGTGTTAAATTTGGTGTTATTGCTCTCACACTCTCTCATACTGGTCACTGGCACTTTAAGTGCTGCCGGTTGTGTGGAGCTAAGAACAGTTCGTTGAGGGAGCCATGAATGCCAACATGTGCTGTTACTTACTCCATTTGGAAACTGGATTGTAGGGCAGTATTCTAACAGGATAAAGACCCCACCCACACAAGATGACCACTGCTTTGCGAAAGAAACTGATTGTAAGGGTACTGGACTAGACATGTCTCCAGACCTAACCTTTATTGAACATCTGTGGAGGAGAGCAAGGTCTCTAATATGAACCAGCACTGTGACGTTGTCATGGAACAGGCAACCTGTGAAGCTCACAAAAATGTAAAGGGTGTACTTTAATGAGATACTGTATATGCCAGGATTGCCCAAAATATCAGTATACACAAAATTATGTTTTACACAAATTTAAGTCAGAGTCAACTATTTTAGTTGGGTGCTTAATAGTGACTTGCTAACATATTACAATAATCAAATGATAACTGTGTATTTAGTAAAAGTTAGCACTATGCAGGTCAGACCACACTGTTCACACCAAAACAGGGCTTAACTCTGTTCCAACCAGCAGTTAAAGAGTGTACTGTACTAGAGCAAAAATCTCAGATGGTAAAGTGTAGATGTGGAAGTTCTGTCCATCAAGAAAATAGCGATAAAATGGTCTCTTTCCTCAGATCAGTTGACTATCTTCCCATTACTGTCATAGCCATTATGAAATGGGAGTGCAGATTACTTCTTCCACATCAAAGCCAGCAGAGAAATGAAGGCCAGTTGGCGGTCAAACTCAACCAAACATTTTAATTTGCGTGTGTGTGCGTGTGTGTGTGCGTGTGTGTGCGTGTGTGTGTGTGCGTGCGTGTGTGTGTAAACGTGGATGTGCACACCTTTTAGGCAGGTGGATGCGAGAGATTAGACCTGAAGTGTGTTAGAGTAGGAAATTGGTTATAAATGCTGCAAAATGGTTGTATGAGTAATGTCACTATGGCCCCACACTTACACATGCGGCTAAAGCACGTTATGAGGATTTCTACACTGCTCACAAAAATTAGGGGATATTTCAAAATAAGGCCATTTTAAAAAGAAACATTTAATTTGATTTCATTAAACAAGATCAGCAGAAAAGCAAATGAAAAGTAAAAAAAAGTTGTTCACATTAGATGCAAACTTAATTATCGTGATTGAGTAGTGACATTCATGAGGTGAACAGAAGCATGTTAAACTGGAGGAGAGTGCCACATGTTGACTCAGTAGAGTGTATGGTCACCCAAGACTGCCAAAACACACTGACAGTAATGGGGCATGGACGGGATCCAGAAGTTCTTGTGGGATCATCTGCCACTTGTTGTGGGAGGTACTGGACAGTTTGCCAGACGCCTTCCCATTACATCCCAAACAAGTTCAATGGGATTCAATGTGGAGACCAGTCCAATGTTTTTGATTCATACCTCCTAAAGCATGTTATTGATGAAATGTGCAGGGTGAGGCCTTGCATTGACGTCCATGAAGAGAAGGTATTTTTCAACTGCTCCAGCATTTAGTACCACTGTAGGGTGCAGGACATCATCTTAGGGGGCCGTCCAAAATGCTCTGTCAGCATTATTGTTGTATCATATCATCTCTGCTATGGACAATAACCTCTTAACACTATGCCGCTTTAAAGAGCAATAACACTGAGTCATGTTAGCCACTTTAAATGTATATTCTCTTGCTATGTCTTGTGTATATTGTGTATGCATATTTTTAAAATGATAATTTCTGTAGAGAGTGATTATCTGAGCCTCACCACAAGCATGTAAATACATACATGTCCTGACATGTTGTGCAAATGACAAAAACTTGAAACTTGAGCTCGGAATGATCACCAATACTGATGCAAGTACAAACCATGATTCCATTTCCACCGAAGGAGTCCCCTTCTCACATGAAACATGGATTCTCCCGTGTTCCTCATTCATGCCAGATCAGGACACGATGATCGTCAGACTGCAAACTGAACCATGATACATCAGAGAAGAAAAGTCATCACGGGTCATGACTATGCTCATCAGCCAACCTTCTACAGTGTTATGCCATAAATATGGTGGTTATACACATACCATTCATTGCTCGGCATGCAGTCCAACACAATGGAGCAGATTTCATATAGTCTGGGTGCATATCCGTCGTCCAGTGGCAATAATCTGTCCACGCAAAACTGTTGTATTGCTGCGCCACCTTCTTGCCAATATGGTCAAGAAGCAGTCATCTCTTGCTGTTATGGCAAATTGGTGACCCTGCCTTAGTCTTCTTTGTACTGTTCCAGTCTCTTGAAAGTGATTCCACAGTCCTCTAATCACGCTTTGGGAGGTTA
>JAUZSU010168272.1:0-13339 GCA_034780255.1 Parotocinclus maculicauda | reverse complement strand
GGCCCCCTTTTAAATCTTGGCTCTCCCAAGGTTTTTTCCTTCTATATTCAGGGAGTTTTTCCTTTCCACTGTTGCCCTAGGCTTGCTCCATTTGGGATTGGTCTTTTAAGATAATATAAGATTGTAAAGCTGCTTTGAGACAATACTCCGTTGTAAAAAACGCTATATAAATAAATTTGACTTGAATTTAATTGAATGTAAATATTATATATATAATATTTTTATAGAATACATTTTTATTGGGAAGAGAGCCTAATTAGCACAATGTTTTTAACCTTTAACATGGCATGTAGTGCAGTGTGAGCGATGACTGACCATTCTGCAGGCTGGTAAAAGGAGCCGTGAACTGGCCAATGAAGTCGTTGCTGGATACGGTGTCATAGTCCTCAACAACAAAGCGCACCAACGCAAGTTCAGGAACATACAGGTCGAACTGGAAATTCTCATTCCACATGGGGTTGAAACCTTTGTTGAAGACAATGAGTTTGTGTTAGTCTTGTGTTCTCTGTAATTAGCTTAACCACACTCCAAAACTCATCATGGTTGTAACTGTAGCAGAAGCTCTTAAGGATACGGATTTTATATCTTAATGTTTCACAATTGCAGCATAAGTCTAATTTATTTAATGAGTTTTAGCAATTTGAGCCGTCCAGAACCGACCACGTCTCAGACCATGCCCGGTCTGAACTCACCGTTGCTCTGACCTGCACCCTGCCAGAGCCAAAAGGGTCTCTGACCCACACCCGGTCAAAATCAAAAGGGTATCAGAACCCGCAACCTGTCCAGAACCAATCGGGTCTCGGACCTTTGCCAAGCCAGAACTGACAGTTTTGAACTAATGCCAGGCCAGGACCAACCATGTCTCGGACCCACGACCAACCAGGCCGATCGTGTCTCAGACCCGTACCCAGCCAGAATTAATAGTGTCTCATGCACCCTGTCAGAACTGACAGGGTATCAGACCCGCACCCACCCAGAATTACCAATGCCTGGTCAGAACCGACCTGATCTCTGACCCACCTGAAGCCAGAACTCATGTCTCTGATTAACACCGGCCAGAATTCACAGTGACTTGGACCTGCACCCTGCTAGTGCCTTCAGGGTCTCGGACCCACGCATTGCCAGAACTGACTGGTTCTCTGACCCGTGTTCAGCCAGAACTGACTACACCGACGCAACACACCTTCACAGTTCCTGCAGGAGCTGTATTTTTTATTATTTAGTATTATTCTCTGTAACCTTTGGGTATATTCACACTTCACTCAAGAGAATAATAATTTTACACATTCAGAGAAAATGGAAGGCAGTGGTGCAATTTACTGAAACAGGGGTCAAATACAATTATTGTGATCCATATCTGAAGAACAACTAAATCCATGCCAAGTGCATAACTTCTTTATTTTTACTGACAATGGCTGCTAGAGGAGCCACATCTCTACTTCATCTCTACTTGAGCTGATGGCTATACAGTGCCTTTTTAATGGGACTAATGGGTATTGAAGCCATTCTTTCTATTTTCACTGCCATGCATTTTCCAGGATAGACTAGGAGAGCCAGTGAGGTCACACCTACTGTAAGGGGACTACTGGGTATACAAGTCACAACTTCTAAACTGTTACATGCATATTGTTTTTCCACCCATTCCAACCAGTCATTCTTCAGCATAACATTTCACTAGTATTTATGCAGATCTGTACCATTGTTCTGAATGTGCCGCGTCTCTCTCTTTACTGTGTCAGCTGGCACGCCATGGATCTCCACTCGCACCAGAGGATCCACAATGGAGAACGCCGTCTCTCTCTCTTTGGGTAACTGCTGGGCCGAGATTACCTGCCATTCCAGCCAAAGGATAAGCACATCATTACAGGCTATTCATGCAGTAATAATATGCTCGATCTACACTGCTCACAAAAAGTAGGGGATATTTAACTCATCATTAAATAATAATTAAATATTTGTATTAAATATACTAATTTTTGTGAGCAATGTAGATTTCAAAGTGTCATAAAAACTTATATCCTAATAATCAGCAAAATATGCATGTGAACGTCTGTTGAATTCTTATGTATGAGAACAATTGTTTCAAAACAAACATTTCACTCACACCTAAATATGGACATCCTCTTATTGTCTGATAAATTTTCCGAAGCCGTTTTAGTCATGCTGTGCTCTCTGGGATGGATTATGTTTACTATGAAAGCTAATTAACTTTTAACTACAAAATAATGTATAATATCAGTGAGTGTTTTACTTTGATAAGCTGGATCTGAAACCCAGGAACCCTAGGTAGGTACAAGGCATGAGCATAGTTCCAGTGCATCACAGGGCATCACATACACACCTTGGGGTAGTTATCCACTCATTAGGGCAATAGGAATCCATACCTATGTAATCTGAAAAGTGTTATAAGAAATGGGCTGCTGACCATCACATGGAATTTCATGTGCTTGAGCCATGGTCCCTTGGTGAGCATAATGGGGTCAAACTCAGTTTGACGATCCCTAAGGTAGGCAGGTTTCAGGACGTAGCCACTCGTTCCATTCTGGCTGAACAGACCTTGGTTCAGATCCATTTCTGAGCTTGGGGTCTGGAAGTTGAGGGCCACTGAAAAAAACATTTCAACACGATCAGTGTCATTATTATCACTAAACACAAAGCAGACACGCTTGTTAAATGACCGAATTTAACATTGTTTTTTCCGGTCCTAGACTCAAAGGTGACCCAGATAACCATTCAGATTTAGTGAATAATTTCGTTTATCTTGTACCTGAGTGAGCGCGGGTTATTGTAGTCGATGTATTGGATGTGAGAGAAACAGGCAGATACAAAGACCTGAGTGACACTGATATGGATCTAATTGTTTTGACCAGATGACTGGGGGTCACAGGATCTCTTATCTGGCAAGACATGTGCAGTGCTCCCACCCAGCAGTGCCAAAGTCTTTCTACTTTCTATGGTACTACTTGTTATTTTATTTTTATTTATTGTGTGTATTTATGTTTATGTTTGTGTGGGTTATCTTTAGAAGTTATTTAATCCCTGTCAGGGTGTGCTTTGTACTTTTCATACTCTTCATGCTTGAAGATGCCTTGAGCTTGGCCTTCCTCTTAAGAGCTAGAAGAGGGTTATTTAGTTTTTAGGTAAACAGGTAGGTCTGAAGCTGCTCAGATTTCATTTTGTGCTTTCTTTTAGTATCTGTATTGTTGTTGCTGTTTTTTATGCTCATTTTGCTGTACTTAACATGGCAGAATATGATTTAACATTCACTCCCTCATTAGTACGCTCTGATAGAAAACATAAGAAACTATTCTATCCATTCAGTGTATGGATGAATGTCACTCGTTCCTGTAGAACATCAGATGCATATCAAGCTGTGGGGAAACCCAGTCAGATTATTCCATCTGCCACACAAGTCCTCGACAATAGTTGGATTCACCAAGTATGTCCATTCAGACCAAGGTTTGGACTTTGTCCCATATGTTCTTGCAGCTCATGTCTGAGCTTAACAATAAACGGCAGATTATGTAGATTATGTCCAGTTATGTCCCCAATTCACAGGGCATATTGGACAGATTCCATTAGACACGCAAAAGTAAGCTGAGAACTTGCTGCTTGCAGATTGGGAATGATTGGGATGAGAGAGTAACTCTTGTGCTGCCTGTTGTTTTGGATGCTGTGCACAAGTCAACGTGGTTCAATTCATCAGACACTGTGCTTGGGCTTACAGTATGATGGCTCCTTAAGCCCTGCAGGAATAGTGGCTATAACCTGCTCCACCATAGTACAACCAGCCAGTGTCTGATTATGTTTGTTTACTGCTGAACAGATTGGATTTGGCTATGCAAGATCGTAGCTCATTAGTCACAGAGGAGATGCAACAACATTAGGACTGAAAAGCTGTTTCTTGCTCATTTCAGCCAAGAGAGCATATTGGACCCAGTCAGACTCGGGTCTATGATCCTTACAGAGTGAATGAAAAACTCTAGGTTGACTAATTAAGTGTTTTATGCTCAATTAATCTATGTAATGTCAACTTGTTTAAGAAATAGTATGCTCAAGATGGCTCTCTGGAAGGGGTTACTTCACTTCCATCCGCAGTTCTGCTCATCATTATTTTTGGAAATTGCTCGTCGGGTTTGACAACGTATTTGCAAATGCCCTTTCCAGGGCTTAACCATTTCAGTGGCCATGAAATGTGTTCAAATATGTGTGCGACACTACACGAGCCTGAGCATGACAGAGAATAGTGACATCAGTTGTATATAGGTAAAAAAATGAAAGTACTTAAAAGCCCCAATGAAGCTTATGTTGCCTAATTAATATATGTTTTATTATTTAAGTTGTTTTAATTATTAGTCAGTAAAAAAAAGCAGCACACAGGGTAGCTATATTAAAACTTTAACATTTACTTTATTATGTCAGCAGGACCGATGCCTTAAATATGAAGATTTAGTATTATTACTAACATGGTTTACCACTATATTAATCCTGTAGGACTGTTATTATTCAGTTGTAGTAAGTAGTACAACCCTGAAGGTAACTACTACAACCTTTACTTATTTCTTACATTTTGTTCATTTCCACATCTCATCATCAAATACTGCTCACAAAAAATACCAATAAAATATCCCCCAATTTTTGTGAGCAGTAAAGATACACGATGAGATATGGTTGGGCATTGGATGCAAACAGGCCTCACAAGGTATCCTATGGCACACTGGCCCAAAGAACGGATTAGACGGCGGGTAGTTCATCAAAACAACCATCCTGCTTCACTCAGTCCAATGATGTGTCCCTCTCAAAGCTTGTTATACAAAATGTCTTCACATGCATTTTAGAGGAATGTTTGGCAGTTAACAGTCTCTCACCAAGAGGTACACGATTCAAAAGTAGCTAATGAAAGCCATTTTTAGGGTGGCACAAGAGGGCTTTACACTCTAGGGGCAAGACCCAGTGTGTTATCAGACCACACCTGTAATCATTTCAGACAGAACTACATGACAATCAGTCATTTCTGTCTGGGTGTGTTATTTTTTGTCAATAACTGTATGTATTACTGTTTTCACACTATGCCTGTGTTTTACACGGTCCCTTAATAATTGGTTTACCATTAGTGAGTTGATCATGTCCTTTATGTAAAATCACTTTAATTGGAATCTGATTTGCTTTTATTGGCACTGCAGATAATGTACATGATAATATAATTTTTTCTGGGATTTATTTAGATTTAAGAAAATAGAACAGAAAACTGAACATATAGTGAATGTGAATGTGAATGTCCAATACAAAACTAACTTATTTTTGGATGCCCCCTCATTATTTAGCTCTGGGTTGCTGGAATGTACCACGAACATAATCTTCATGATCCTAATGACCCTGTAATGTAATGTAAACTATAAGCACCATGGTGTTATCAGTTCTTATTTTTAGAATTCTTTAGCGCATTTCAGAGATGAATACAGCTCATACCACTTAACGTACACAACTTCTATGAGCTATGTAATTTTTATGCTGGGGGTTTCCCCAAATTGACTTGTATTAGGAAGCATAGTATTTCAAGTCTAGTTATATGCACCATTACTACATCATTCACACCTATCTGGCAGCCCACGTTCCACAGAGGCACTGGGTTGAAGTTGGAGGAGTTTGTCCTTGTCGCTCCTGATGGGTAAATTCTGCTCAGCTTGTTCGTGTTATGGCAAATATAGTCATTTGCTGTGTGGAAAGAAAAATACGTTAGGAATACAGAAGGTAAACGTGTAGAAAAACTGAACTGCTTTGCATTAAACCTTGTTTCTCTGCTAATTTCACTGCATCTCCTTCTTTAAAAGAGGACATCTGATAAAAGGACTGGTGGTCTTGGGCATGTTCAAATCCATGGAATCCAACGCTTTTGCAGTAGATGGCGAGGTCAGAGAGCTCCTTGGCCAGCTTCAGCGTCTTCGATTTCTTACACCAATGGTTGAAAACAAACAAGTCAGAAACTCAAACCGAAACTCTAGAGGGCAGTGGTGTGTAAATGGCGTCGCACCACCTTATTGTTTTGATCATCTTCCTTCTCCTCTTCATCACGCACATCCTCTTCCTCGGTCACGGACTCTTCCTCTTGTGTAGCAACCTGCTCCAAGAAGTAGTCTTCCAATTTATTCAGAGACTTGCCTTTAACCAGGATGCGGCCCTTTAACTCCTGAAGGATACAATGATTTCAAATTACAATAAAGGCAGATAAAATAAACAAAATATACAAAAGAGGCTCCTGATAGACAACATCAGACGATAAGTTAGCGTTACGCAAAGAAGGGCATCCAAAGTACATCTGCAAGCCTTTCGAAATGCACTCCATGTAGCTTTTATATTATTTTTAAAAATAGCAAGAGTTATTGAATAACATGTTTTACTAATTATTGATTGATACTTCGCTCAATTCTGGCGGCTACCTTTTCCAAACACTATACCAAACTAGTTTTAGAAGTGTGAGGGTTATTAGGTCGCTAGTTCCACCTGTGTGTTTAGAAGCTTATTTTCAATGATGTCGCAATTTCATTACATAATCCCAGCCACTTTTTTCCACCATAAAAATTACTGGTGCTGGTTTTTGATTGATTTGGTTTTTGTTGATTACTCTCTTTCGACGCTCAGATAGCACAGCATTTTAAGACACTAGCCCGCCATGGAAGTCTTGCTGGTGCTGCACAGACATTATTGGCTATGTCTATGGGAAGGTCATATGGGGATTATCTTCTTCAGCTGCAACAACGACCCTTCTGACTGATCAAAGCACTGGAAAAGATTGTTGGTGGACCCATCAAGCTTAGTTTGTCTCTCCATGTGGATTTATGCTCTTGGCTGAGCATACAATTTGGTCTATGGGTCATACTCAGGCTTTGGTCCTTCTCCACTGGCAGGGAGTGAGGTGTGGTGAATTGGGGAACTGAACAAAACCAACTGTGGTTAAAAAAAATGGAAGGCGATTACGATTCAGTGCCGGTCATAGACAAGCACAGAGACACAAACACAGAAACACACTGCGTTCACTAACATTACATCCTAATTCTGTTCTGTGTGTTTGTTTATCAGGCAGACCAATGCTGACACACACTATTGACGAGGACGTGTTAGATTTCAGTTGTGCTCCAAAGTGCACTAAAGACTCTCTTCCTATATAGTGCAGTGTTAGTAAGGGAGAAATGATCTGGTGCTATTTGGGTTACAGCCATCTCTTTAGAGTTCATCTCTAGAAGTAATGATCCCCAAAAACAAAACAAAAAAAAGAATCTCAACATACAGGCTGAATTAGCCTTTTTTTTGCATTTATTGTGATGGCTAAACAAACGATTAAACCAGTAAAACTGTGCTGAAAGAAGGATGCCAGAGACTTGGATGGTAAACATGCATAAATGTTTGTAGATAAATGTAAATGCAAAATGAAAAGCATAGAAAAATGAACAAAACAGTTTCAAACCTTCAGAGGGAATCAATCCGTTCCATTGTTGAAGCAGATCAAAAACCAGAGCCACACCTTGATTGAGGTGAATAGAGCAAAACAATAGGTAGGCTACAGTTACCCCGTCCATCTGTCATCACAACAGTCCCATCTGTCATGATGCATTCATTTACCATCACGAACATCCGACTGTAATAAACGCTGTCAAGCCACAGCATGTACACACCGAGTGTATGAGCGAACAGCAGTCATGTGCATTCCTTATGTACATACGGCACTCCAGTCAGGGGAGACACACTTCAGTTCCAACAGGCGCACAAAATGACCCCCTCCTAATAAACAGCTTTTCTATTAATCTGTAGAACTGACTCAAGTCAGTTATTTCTTCTTATTAACAACGATCACAGCGGGAAAAATCAGCCACGACTTCATTTAAACATGCAAGCAAAAACAGAGTCTGACTTAAACCAGCAAAAACTCAGCTGAGTTTTCAGAACTTGTCCTTAATACTCAACCTAATACAATTAATCTATGAAAACATTTAATCCATATATTCTAAAAAACAACAACAATAACAAAGTTCCAGAAGACAGAACTAACCACTTGCTAGATTATGGAACCTCCTGAGCAGTGACCCACCTTTGGAGAGGGCAGTGTGGTGGGCATGTGGTCCCCCAGTGGCTTGGTAAGCAGAGCACTGCCAAGTATAGAGGTCATGTGTTCAGCCATTAGTTTCTGCTGCTCCATGCTGCAGTGGTTCTCCAGGGACAGGATTACCGGGTAATCTGACGTCTGAGAAGAAACGCAAGGGTTTGGCTTCAGGTCAAGTGTTTGGCTTTGAAAAAGGTTAGTACACAAAATGTGAACATGCTGGTAACGATAAGAGACGCAGGATAAATGTATTAATTAGGTTACACTGTTAAATGGATGCATTTCCACAAATTTACAGAATCGGTCTATTTCGATACATTTTAGAAACTAGACCAAAATCAAAACATGGTTTAGGTAAAATGTTCATAAAATACCAACCACAAGCAAACAGGAAGCTGTTGCTATGACAACATAGAGAAGAGACCACATAGAGAAGGTGTTTTGGAGGTTAGTGTGTAAAACTCTACATGTGTATGCAATGTCAAAACACAAACATCTGGGCCATAAAAATATTGATGCTGAAGATTGACTACATGTCCCAGCACTAATTAATCAGTACAGAAACATAAAATATAGACTGCTCATTAATGCAAATGCCTATAGAGTTACAGGCGTGACTACACCCCTAAGTGAAAATGGACAAATTGTGCTTAAATAGCCATTTTCCCTCCCTGGTATCATGTGACTCGTTAGTGTTACAGGGTCTCAGGTGTGAATAAGGAGCAGGTGTTAAATTTGGTGTTATCGCTCTCACACGCTCTCATACTGGTCACTGGAAGTTCAACATGGCCCCTCATGGCAAATAACTCTCTGTGGATCTGACAAAAATAATTGTTGCTCTACATAAAGATGGCCTAGGCTATAAGAAGACATAAGAGGCCAACACCCTGAAAGTGAGCTGCAGCACGGTGGCCAAAACCATACACCAGTTTAACAGTACAGGTTCCTTCATTCATTCATTTCATCTACAGCATTTAGCAGACACCCTCATCCAGAGCGACTTACAACTCATACAGTCTTACAATCCAAGCAATGGTGGGTTAACGACCTTGCTTAAGGACCCAATTGTAGCAGCTTGGCAAAGGTGGGATTTAAACCGTGGACCATCTGGTCCAGAGTCCAGTACCCTAACCGCTTGGCTACCACAGTTCCACTCAGAACAGAACTCACCATGGTCGACTAAAGAATTTGAGTTCACATGCTTAGTGTCATATCCAGAGGATTGCTTTTGAAAATAGATGTAGCAGTGCTGCCAGCATTGGTGCAGAGGTTAAAGGGGTGGGGGGTCAGCCTGTCAGTGCTCAAACCATACACCACACACTGTATTAAACTGATCTGCATGGCGGTCGGCCTTCTAAAGCTGATGCACATGAAAGCCAGCAAACAGTTTGCTGAAGACAAGCAGACTAAGGATGTGGATTATTGGATTCATGTTCTGTGCTCTGATGAGACCTTGATAACCATTCTTTTCTAAACACTCCCTAAACCGGGAGCACACCCCTAAATAAAAATTGCCAAGTTGTGCTCAAATAGCCATTTTCCATCGTCATGTGATTCATTAGTGTTACAAGGTCTCGTGAATGGGGAGCATATTTGGATAGGGATATTTGGAGCCATTTTCAGGTCTCTCTATTGCCGTTTAACTGAATTCAGGTCGGATTTCTTGCATGGCCGCTCAAGAACATTCTAAACCACTTCTGTTTCATCTTGGCTGTGTGTTTAGGGTTAAAAATTTATTGAAAGGTGAACTTTTGGCCCAGTCTAAGGTTCTGAGCGCTCTTGATCAGGTTTTTATAAGGATGTCTCTGTACCTTGCTCCATTCAGCTTTCCCCTCATCCTTGACCAGTCTCTTCGTCCCAGCTGCTGCAATAACCCTCACAATGTGATGCTACCACCACCATGCTTTGCTTTAGGGATTATATTAGGCACGTGACAATCAGTGCCTGGTGTCCTCCAAACATGATGCTTAGACTTAAAAACAGCATATTCAGTGCTGGTATTATCAGACCAGAATCTTGTTTATTACAGTCTGAGAGTCCTTTAGGTGTTTAAACTTCAGACAGGCTTTCATGTGTCTTTTACTGATGAAAGGCTTCAGTCTGGCCATAAAACCCATACTGTTAGGGTGCTGCAGTGAGGGTTGACCTTTTGGAAGATTTTCCCATCTGCATACAGGACCTTTGGCGCTCAGCCAGAGTTATCTTTAAGTCCTTGGTCACCTCTATTACCAAGGTCCTTTTATTGAGACAGCCAGCTTTAAGGACCCTGTTTTTTCCAAACTTCTTCCATTTCAGAATTATGGTGGCCACTATGCTCTTAGACTCCAATCAAGGTGTAGGGACATCTCAAAGATGATCAAGAGAAATGGGAGGCCCCAGAGCAAAAGTTCATGTTGTAGCAAAATGCAAACACATTTTTCGTTTTCCCTTTTTATTAAATTTGCAACAATGTTTAAAATAATATTTTCACTTTCCTGTTACGGGGTATTGAGAGCAAATCGGCCAATGGGGGAGAACCAGATTATTTTTTTGCACGAGGCAACATAACAAAATGTGAAAAAAGTGATAGGGTCTGAAGACTTTCCAAATGCACTGTACAGTCACATTTCCCGCTATTAGACGTTTTCCTGATTTTCTATGCAGTAGCAAATCTATGAGGGAGCCTATAAGCCTGTACCTTAAAGGCGTACTCCTTGATAGCTTGGATGGCATCCTTAAAAAGGATTTTGGAGGTCATCGTGTAGCCATGGTAGATAACGGGTTCCCCATCAGAACCGTCCCAGATGTCCAGCTCCACACAGCGGCAGCCCTTCATTAGAGCTCTGTAAGGAGGTTATTGCAGCTTGATCATGTGACATAGCATATAGTCAACAATGCTGCTGTTTTGCTTATTGTTGTGCTTGAGGTAAAATGACTTCATAATATGTTTGCTAAATGTTAAACAACGATTCCATTTGGTAACATTCCTTTAATAAAAAGGAAAGGCAAGCATATCTGGGCATCACGTCAAGAATGAACTACAGGTACAGGTGTACTTAGGCAAACAGTGACAATTTTTACAACAAATATATTAGTTAACCAGGGCTATTGTTATTTGTGTTAACATAAATAAACATTGATTGGCAGATCCAGTAAAATAGTCAGTAGTGTATTCACATCATCTTTCCTATTTTGCAACATTCACCACAGACCTTTCTGTATAACTGGGAGAAACAGAAGCACAACACCTGTTCTGGTCATCATTGCCGAGTAGGTCCTCACAGGCCTAAGACCAGCATGACCAAAGGCAAGGGTCAACTGGATTGGTATAAAGTACCATCATTAGGCTCTGGGCCAGTGTCTACACACAGGCCGAGTACTATCCTGCAAGCTGCACCCATGGGTTCCAGAAGTGAATTATTCAGTATGCAGGGATATACAGTTTGGGTTATCAATGAGTGAGTTTGGTAATATATAAGCTATCTATCTGTGCTATCTGATCTTGGCTCCATTCAACACCTTTGCAATAAAAAGTGAATCCCTGCATTCTTGAGAGTTTGTCATTAGGATCACATTTAAGGTGCAAATGGGGGTTAAACTGTCAAAAGGGATCTCAAGACTGCTTTGGAGGTGACTGATAACTGGTTAAATATTTGGGACTTCCAGCTTTTAGAACTAAAGAAGCATTTTTGGTAAGAACATTTTCTAGATACAAGCAGAAGACCAGTTCAAATTAATCAAGACACCTGGATGAATCACAAAAACTAAAAAAATCCCTGCAAAACAATCCATGTGTCCAAGGACTTCACACTGAGGAATGATTTTTAAATTCAAGTTTATTTTATTTATATAGCGCTTTTTACAATGTAGCATTGTCTCAAAGCAGCTTCTATTTCTAAATCTATTTTGTTACTTATTTAAATGACTAACTTAAATATTATTATTGATTTCAATTATATTATTTGCTTAATGTTGCTATTACTTTAATATACTTTTAAGTATTTACTTAATTAACATCTAGGCCACTAGAGTAAAACAATTCCAGAAGTGTATTAAAATGACTGGTGACTAAAAACCTAAAACAGAAAGTGATGTGTTAGTCAATATCTTATTCACACTCCCACTTGCAGAGACACACCTACCATTGGCATGGGATGTGGTTTGCATGTTTATTTGCATGGATATTGTTATATTAGTACTATGTAAAAGAGTATTTATAAGATTAGAATGTCCTAAATGCTTTGACCAGATTTAGTGAAAAAAATGATTTTACGGTCCAACACAATAGAGATAATAGCATGGATAATAAATGATCTCAAAATACATCCTGAAGGTAGAAAGTCAGCATTAGTACCGTATGTAGCCTTCAGTGCTGCTCGGTCCTCTAATCTGGTCTTTCAGAAGGTACGTGTTGTGAGAGGACGAGATGAAGTAGTGGTTTAGCGGCTGGTTCATGTCCTGGTAAACTTTCTTGTGAGCTGGGCTCATGATCATGCAATCAGCCTGGTGCAGGTACATCAGAAATCCATCCTTTGTCATCAGCTGCTTTGCTTTTTCTGTTAAGGTGAAGGCAAGACAAACAAATGTATGCAAAGTTGGAAAGGGCAAAAACAAATATGTGCTAGGATTTCCGAGCTGATGTTTGAACAATGTTAATTGATGGAAGAGTCTAAATGTCAAAACGCTCATACCGGACCTGCAAAACGTATTTTATTTTATAAGCCAATCACAAATTGGTGTTTCAGATATGCACTAGGTAATGGAAGGTCTGAGGTACGGATTAATGCCGTTTTGAAATAAACTTTGCTTCCTGCATTACAATGTGCAGTTTATAAACTAGGACTACTGAGTGACTGAAAACACAGAGCTAGTGAGAGAACGTTCAGTGAGGGCGGGGTCATTTATAAAAACTGAAATAAAAAACATGCTGCTACCATATGCACTACTCATAAACACATTTATACATTTAGACTTTACACAGAAACAAGAGGATGCTTTTACCTGATAAACATTGTTATTAAGTGTAATGTTAATTTATTTAAAAAGTCAGAGTGCAAACACGGACAGTACATTTATTGATTAAATAGATTTTCAGTTAAATTCAGTATATATATATATATATATATCTATCTCGGCATCGGCATCAACAAAGTTAATTCAAACTAGTGGTCGTGTTTTTTTTTTATGCCCAATGCCGATCTTTAGAGAGCTGCCTGACTTATGGCATCTGTATTTTATAAATAAAAATAATATTAACAGTTTTGT
>JAUZSU010168261.1:0-13339 GCA_034780255.1 Parotocinclus maculicauda | reverse complement strand
TGGCAGCTTGGCAGAGGTGGTATTTGAGCCAGTACCTTAACTGCTAGGCTACCACAGTCCCATGTCTAATAATGTGTGGGGGCACAAACAGTCACTCAATGGTGTTAATGGTGTCAGAGGTGGGAGTTTGTGTGTGTGTGTGTGTGTGTGTGTGTGTGTGTGTGTGTGTGTGTGTGTGTGTGTGTACTTTGACATGTGCTTGATTACTCGTTAGCTCGCGTTTGGATTAGAGACTTTTCTACCGCAGTTGCTGTGTTTAGACATTTGAAAGTTAATCATATTTCTGTGGATGACTTTCTGCTACTTAACTGTAAAAGTAAAAATGGCACATAAGTGTATGCATTTGTCCTATTGTAAGTAGTACTCCTTTATTTGTTCCTCACTTGTATATTATCTGTCACCTACAACTATATAATGTGGTTCACATTGACACGTTGAGTCTGGCTGATCTTCTGTGTTGTTTCTAATACTCCATATCAATGCATTTCTAATCAATACTTTCATAAAACAAAAGCATCAGGTCCATCATAGCATACTTTAAAGTGTTACGACTTTCCCCTCCAAGGTTGTAACATTACTGGACTTCTAAAACCATTGTGAATTTACATAAATTAAAATTGCGGTGGCATTTGCGAGCCATATCTCTGATAGTTTGTGAAAATACCCTATAAATTTACATCCCCAAAACATAAAAAGACGTTGTGACTATAGTAATATCCAGTCAACGTCCATTTCGTTCCACGTCCTGCTACACAGAGTGTAATTCAGTTTTAAAATGGCACATACCTGAATATAGATACTGGGAATGAACCAATACTATATAAAGGGTGGTAAGTGATTAAAAATAAATGTACAGGGTAAGTCAAAAAAACACAGGGCATCATTTTCTTAGAAACAAATCTGAATACCCCAGCAACTACTGCGTGAGTTTTAGGCTATGTCCAGAACATGGCTGCCATCTTGAAAGCCACCATACTGGCTCAAGGGCAGGTTTTCCAATGGGAAGGTTGAAAAATGATCAACAAAGAAAGTTCAAAACTGATGTTGGAATTGTTTCTGATGCCTGGGGAACACAGCTGCTGTATCATAGCAACAGTCTTAAACAACCGATAACCCAGAATCATCACCAATTTCACACAACACTGATCATTTGAAGAACCGCTACCGACGAAGAAACCTCAACAATGTTTTTGTCAGCCTTTGTGAAAAGTTCCCAATGCAGTATGCGACATGTCCTGGGACTTTTGACTCACTCTTTACTATTAATCACAACAGCAAGAGCAGTAGTAATGATCATTTCAGTACGAGAGAATAATTTATTTAAAATCTGTAGATGACACAAGGTCTAACGTTGCCATGTACTGATTACTGAATGCTAAGCGCAACTGACCTAGATCTAGATCAGGATCTGCTGAATAATGTAGAGTTTGTGTTTCCATTGTTAACAGAAGGCATAGGTCTATAGTTCTGACTGGGAAATCAAGAATTTTTTTTTTGCTTAACGTTGCCAAAATGCATACTACAGCAAGCAGAATCACTCCAAAACCAACTGATTTATAGATTTATAAATCCTGTTAAGAATTTACTTTTTAAAGCTTTAATGATAGACATTGGGGTTATTTGAAATAATTAATGACTTTTATAAATAAAACAAAATAAGCTGAACAAACCTGCATATATTATCAACCTACTCTATCTTCTGTTCTACTTCCAAGTTCATTCTACAGGGTGAGTCAAAAGTCACAGGCCACATTGTGTGCTGCATTGTGGACTTTTCACCAAGGCTGCCAAAACCACTGTTCTGGTTTCTTTGTCGACAAACTGAGGGATGCAACTGTGCAGTGTGAGATTGGTAGTCTTTCTGGGTGTCAGTTGGCTAAGATAGAGCAGCTGTGTACCCCGGATATTAGAATTGTCAATTCCATCTTCAGTTACCTGTGACGAACAAAAGTTTTCTAAAACATAATCACAAGTTTAAAATTCACAAGAGACATTTCAAATCTGACTGGGGCATCTTCTTTCATATGCTACATGGCAACCTTCCCATTGAAAAAAACTTGCCCTTGATCCAGTATGGTGGCTTTCAAGATGGTGGACATGTTATGGACATGATAGGACAAGATATTCCGCCCTCACCCATTACTTGCTGGGGTATGCAGAAATGTCATTTCTGTTTGTTTTGTTTCTAAAATAAAAGGATGTTCTGTGCTTTTGACTCAACCTGTTGATGAAAACCTTAATGTTACTATGACTCTGATAAAACTATTACTAATACTGAGAATAATGAACTAAACTAAACTAGTCAAATAAACTAGTAATAATAGACAAACAAATTGATCTTACCTTGGTTTTTGACAATCGAGAGCATGCAGCCACATTCAAGCCAGCATTTTTAAGTGCAGATATTCTGGCTTCAATGTCTGAAATCTGTAGGAAACAAGAATGCCAGAAAAGCCCTGAAATATCTCACTTTATTTACAAACCGATATCACTTTATTAGGGGCACTTCCTTGTTTCTAAGCTCATTGCCTATTTTAATACTTCCACGTTTCGTAGTATTGTAGTGGTACTTTTATTTGTACTACAATTAAAAACCTTTATTGTGTGATTTACACGTATAGCAAACGTACAAACAAGAACTACTGTTGCTTATGAACTTTATTCATTAAAAAATAAATTTGCAACCAAGTTTTTTGAAACGATCTACAACACAACGTTTAGGTACTCAGCATGCGAAGCATAATACTGTAAAAAACAAGTTCTTACTAAATTCCAGTCAACATTTGTAGAACTTATCCAGTGTGATCTGATGCGTTCTCTTGACGGACTGCACTTGAACAAAATCAAGAAAGTGGTGGGCGTGTTCACCTCCCGCTGGTTTTGCTCTTGTCAACACAACTTTTCGGATTTTCTGACCTTTAATAAAATCATAAATTCTCCCGGAGAGCCCAGGAATCCTTCCATAAATCGCTGACCTGCTTTGCATCCACTAGGTGGCGACTTATGGCTTCTTTTTCTTATTCGCTCTCACGTTCTTTGGTCTGATTAAGCGGAATTCTGGTCCAAATAAGCGAATAACATTACACGTATATTATAGGATTTGTTTCGGTACTTTAAGATTTGGTCCGAATAAGCGGCTGGTCCCATTAACCGGTGGTCCAATTAAACGAATTCGACTGCATTTGCCCTACACTGTTCAATTTTGTTGCCACAGTCATGGACAAAAGTTTTGAGAATCGCATGAATTTTGTTTTTTGCAAAGTTTGTTGCATCAGTTTTTGATGGTGGCAATTTGCTTTAACTCTAGATTGTGAAAAGTGATCAGGCAAATTGCAATTAATTGCAAAGTCATTACAGCAACTGCATTTTAGCCTTACAAAGTGGTCTGCTAACATCATTTCAGTGATGATCTCATTAGCTCAGGAGAAAAGGTTGAGGACAAGACTGCTGATATCACTCTGCCATGCTGATTAGAAGAGCAGGCTGGATGCTTCAAAAGGGTAGTGGTGTGTTTAAGTTTTCTTCTGTTGACCTTGGTTACCGCCAAGGAAACACGTTGAGTAATCATTGCATCGCATCAAAAGGGTTCACAGACAAGGACAAGGCTGCTTGTGAGATTGCAATCAAGCAAGAACTTTAAGGAGAGTGGTTTAATTCCAGGGAATGAACATCTCTGAAAAGGAAAGCAGCTACAAGATTGGGTCACCACCTGTGCAGAGTTTACTCAAAAATTACAGAGGGCAGGTCTGAGTACATCTGAATGCACAGTGAGATGAAGGCTTTTGGAGGATGGCTTGGTGTCAAGAAGGGCAGCAAAGAAGCCATCAAAAACATCAATGCCAGACTTTCATACTTCAGGAAGTAAATGGATTAAACTGCACAGGACTAAGATAAAGTTATTTTCTCTGATGAACCCCCCTTTGGGCTGTTTAGGACATCTGGAAAAATAATAGTCTGGAGAAGAAAAGGTACACATTACCATGAGTCCTGTGTCATGCCAACAGTGAAGAATTCTGAGACTATTCATGTGTTTGGTAGCTTCTCATCCAAGCTCAAACTTTTGCGCAAGAACACTGCCATGAATAAAGAATGGTATAAAAACATCCTACAAGAGTAACTTCTCCCAAAGATTTAAAATTTATAGATGAACAAAGCTTTTTCCAGCATGGACCATGTTACAAAGCAAAAGTGATACTGGGAACAAAACACTGAAATCCTGGGTCCATGGCAAGGAGACTCATCATATTTTAATCCCATTTCAAGCACTGTTTAGGCAAGAATGAGCCATAATTCAGTATTTTGCCCAGAAAGTAATATCAAGCATGCAGAGGCAAACTGAAGAAGTCTTAAAGAAGAAGGGTCAACACTATAAATATAAGTCTCTGCTTAAATCGGGTGTATATGTGTCAATAAAAAGTTAAAGAAGGTACCGAATGCTTTAAATTGTACTATAATACCTTAGAAACACCTGACAAAATGTTCTAAAAAACTGAGGCAGCAAACTTTGCGAACACCAAAATTTTGGCCATTCTCAAAACGTTTGGCCACTAATGTATACCAGAAGCATCATGTTTGTAGAAAAATGGAAAGTCTATACAATACTTTTGAGAATTATTTTTAAAAAGTATACCGGCAATGCCCTCATGGTAGCAAGAAAACCAGAACACTGGAAATTGGAACAGATTGCAGGCAACTCGTTTGATACACATTAGATCAGTAGATTAAGTACAGACAATTCACCCAAGCATACACACTCACCTGTTTAGTATTGTTGACACATTGCATATAAAGAGAGGCAATACTGGAGCACAGCAGGGTTTTCCCAGCATTTTCTCTATAGCACTTCAGAATTTGACCCTGAAGTTCAGCACACACTGGACTTATTTCATATCGTCTGCAAAAACAAATGGAGAACAGAGAATAAGTGTGTTAGTGATATCGTCCATCACTGTTAAATTTTTCTGGATTTCACATAGGCATCAAAATGAAATCTTGACAATGATGAATGACCTTAAAATTACACTGTTGTTGCATTTTCACTGCTAAATATCTGGTCAATTACTAATCAATAACAAAATTGATCCGTGCAGATTGAGTATTCACTCTTCACATAGAAATACCTCTAAACACAGTTAGTGGGTGTTTTGGATATGTATCAGCTCTAAAATTCACTGCATGCTCTGGGAAGACTGGGAACACTGTGTTGAGGTGATAATATTGTATTGCCATAAGAATAGGTGTCATTAAAACAAAAGCAGGAAAAAACTGACAGGCACAGCTGGACATTCCTAATGGGGACTGAACTGACAAAAACGTACTGATGCCTGAAGGTTGATAAAAATATCATCTCCTGGATATAATACAGGACAAAAGGAGAATTACTGTACTTTATAATGCAATATATTTTCACAACACATTATTTGTATATTACAGATTTGTGTACGCATGGATCTAACTGTCTAACTGTGTATAGTTTTACTCACCAATCACTATTGGGTACACTTGTTTCTGTACTCGTCCATTTTATCAGTTATATTTACCATATAGAAGCATTTTGATGTTTAAAATTTACTAATGAATAATCTGTTAAAACATTCCACAGGTGAAGTGGTTAATTGGAAACAGGTGAGTGTTATGATTGGGTATAAAGCAAGCAAGGATGAGGCGAGGTTTACCACTTTGCGAACAGCTGCGTGAGCAAATAGTCCAACAGTTTAATAACAACATTTCTCATTGTGCAATTGAAAGGAATTTAGGGATTTCATCATTTACAGTACATAATATCATCAAAAGATTCAGAGAATCTGGAAAAATCTCAGCAAGCGGCAAGGCCAAAAACCAATATTGAATGCCCATGACCTTCGATCCCTCAGGTGGCACTCCATTAAAAACCGACATTACTCTGTAATGGATATTACAACATGAGCTCAGGAACACTTTAGAAAACCATTATCAGTAAACTTAGTTCATCTCTCCATCTACAAGTGCAAGTTAAAACTCTACCATGCAAAGCAAAAGTCATATATCAACACCTAGAAACACCACTGGCTTCTCTGGGCCCAAACTCATCTGAGATGGACTGAACTGATGCAAAATGGAAAAGTGTCTTGTGGTCTGCCGAGTCCACATTTCAAATTATTTTTTGGAATTTATGGACATTGTTTCCTCCGGGCCAAAGAGGAAAAGCACTGTCCAGATTGTTATCAGGGCAAAGTTTAAAAACCAGCATCTCTGATGATTTAGGGTGTGTTTGTTATCACAGAACGGGTAACCTGCACATCTGTGAAGGAACCATTAATGCTGAAACGTACATACAGGTTTAGGAGCAACATATGCTGCCATACAAGCAACAGCTTTTTTAAGGACTTGTTTATTTCAGCAAGACAATGCCATGCAACTTTCTGCATGTGTTAAACAGCGTGGCTTCATAGTAAAATAGTGCATATACTAGACTGGCCTGCCTGCAGTCCAAAACTGTCTCCCATTGAAAATGTGGCGCATTATATAGCGCAAAATACGACAACAGAGACCCCAGACTGTTGAGCAAGTAAAGTGGTACATCAAGAAAGAAAGGGGAAACATTCCACCTACAAAGCCTCAACAATTCGTGTCCTCAGTTCCCAAATGCCTATTGAGTCTTATTAAAAGGAACGGTGATGTAACACAGTGGTAAACATGCCCCTGTCTCAACCTTTTCGGAACATGTTGCAGGCATCAAATTCCAAATGAGTAAATATTTGCAAAAAAAAATAAAGTTTATCTCATTGGACATGAAATATCTTCAATTCATTACAGGTTGAAAATAATCGCATTCTGTTTTATTTATGTTTCAAATAACGTCCCAACTTCATTGCTGTCAAGCTTATACTGGTTTTCTGAGTTTTCTCAGTGAGTGTTTGTTAGCTGTTTTTCAGGCGCTGCATTTATTTACAGGATTATAAAACAAATTAGTAACCAGGTCAATGGAAACTAGCCCAAAATGATCTAAATGTCATGGACTCTTCTACAACACTGCACACAAAATTTAGGGGATGTTTCAAAATGAATATGAATTAATTAAAAAATAAACATTTGGTTTAATTTCATTAAACACGATCATCAGAAAAGCAAATGAGAAGTCAAAATGTTGTTTGATTACAAAAATGAGATGCAAACTTAATTATGGTGATTAAGTAGCAAGTGACATATTTAGGGGGGTGAACAAAAGCATGTCAAACTGGATAAAAGTGGCACACATTGACTGTTTAGTAGGGTGTATTCTCACCCAAAACTGCCAAAACACACTGACAGTGATGGGGCATGGACAGGATCAGATCGTCCAGCAGTTCTTGTGGGATCTTCTTCATAATCATTTTAAAATATCCCATAATTATTGTGAGAAGTGTATATTGCTTTACCATGTACATGTCAGAGTAGCTCATCTTTTCAAAATCTCCAGCAGCACTGCTGTGCCTGATCTGCTCATACCAGCACAATGTACATTAACACACCACCACCCTGTCAGTGACACTGCAGTCCTGAGATCATTAGAGAACAGAATGAAGGGGACTTACAAAGTATGTAGTCAGCAAAATTGACTATGGAATGCAATTAGAACTACAAAACACTTTATACTAGCTCACCAATTGTTTGTTTAATTATTTGAATAATTCTAACTCTGATCAATAAACACACTGGTTACGGGTATGGGCCGTTACTTCCCTTAGAATAAACGTCATAACACTTTTCAGATGCCTATATCTATAACTGTAGCAGCTTAGTAGAACTTTAAGCTTTAAGGACTTAAGCTTTCAGTCTAGAGCCACCAACACAATTCTAAAAAACACAGTACATCTCATAACCTAGGGGGAGGTGAAACCCTTCCATTTATGCATTGTGACCTTTTAGGCTAGGAAAAAAGGAACATAGGAAGAAGATGTTATCTTCCTCATCCTCAGTGGGACACCTTGTTGATTTTTGGGCTCAGACATCAGCATAAGCCGCTTACCCTGACAGTGCATCATTAATATTACAAGTGAGGGCAAGTCAGTCTAAAGGGAAATAAGTTGATGAATAGAAGACGACTGTCAAGCCAGTGGGCTCCTATCTGATTCTTCTGTCTGATCTCACCATCTCATTCACCCTCCTTTGAGTCTTTTCACCATCATTTCCCATCTATCGTCTTGTCTGAGTCTCCGTCTTTCAATCTGTTCTCAATCCACATAGCTGCTGTCAGTCACACATCCCTCTTACACCAAAGCACACAACCTGGGAAAACTTTAACACTATTACAACAGACCGATAAAATAAATAAAGAAATAAAGACTGGATGAATGAGAAAGGAAAAGCAAAGCAATAAATACAGAATGGAAGGACCACAAAGGAAACATTTATCATGTGATACAAACTGTTTATTTACAACCATCTAAATCTTAACATCATAAAACACTTATTGACGTTGGCAGGTACGAGTTTGAACTGTAGCTGTTGTAACATCACTGCGCATAGCAGTGTGCTTGGAAAATGCACTGTGAAAATGTAGTCTCTTCCATACAAATAAGTTCAAAGATGCCAGAGACTCGCTACTGTCAGAGGTAATGGATAGTTAAGACAGAAAAGCCATGTGTTCCATACAGCAAACTGCTATTTATACTTTCACATATGTTAAGAGCATTATAAGGGTTCAGACTCACAACCTCTAAATAGGGTAAAAAAAAAATTCTGTTGTGATACACGCAAACATGTACAAAGTCATTAAAGGCTTTCTGTTTTTACCACTGCTATGACCAGCATGCCACTAGGAAACTCACCACAAACACTTTTGATTTACTGTGTTCAAAAGGGCTATGCTTCGCCCCTTACAGAATCAACTCAAATACAAACAAGCCTTTGGTAATTAATTTTTTTATTTATTAAAAAGTATAAAGGGGTTGTTATGGTTGAGGAGCATTCTGTGAAAAATTTAAATTTTCATTAAGTCAAGTATAAGAAAATCTCCCCTGATGGGCACAATGCTTTTCTATTGCATGTAAACACATTCAACACTAAATTTTCCATCTAACATGACTGAACAGGTAACAAAATTCCTCCTCATAACTGAATATTTTCTCAATACACATTAAGTAATACCTATATTCTGACACAAATATGTAAAAGCCTTAAAAGTACAGAAGATACATAATGCATAAACTGTTTCATTGTTGTTTCTGAAGAAAAGAAAGAATACATACATACAGAACACTTTCACCGCCTCTGACACACTTATGTATGAATATCTGTCTATGCAATCGACACACAAATGGACAGAAAGCCATATATCATAGCAAAGAGGGGCTGAGTCAGACAGCACACTGTTCAAAGAGGTAAAGATATGAGATGGTTTATCAGAGAGGGGGAGGAGATGTGAGAGAAACTGGAGGAAAAACGTAGGTCTAAAGCAGCTCAAAATGTATTCAGTCAAGGAAAAAGGGACTGAATCAGCAGACCAAGTGAAATTACTAAGAACCATTATTGGATCCTCACTAATGCTTTCAGTCTTCTGAGAGTAGTTACATCCTTATCTATCACACTGCAGGGGAAGCAGGGCACACACACTCATCCGGCCACTTTATTAGGTATACCTGTTCAACTTCTTAATGCTAATCTCTCAACAGCCAATTATATGGTAGCAATGCAATGAGGAACAATCGTGATTAAAGAGACTTTAAACATGGAACCTGTGTTGGTGTCCTGGTCTATTGATCTACTGGGATTTTCATGCACATCAATCTCCAGAGTTAACAGAGTATTGACCAAAAATAAGGAAAAAAAAAGTATATAAAAAAAATATTCACAGTAGCAGTACTCTTGGCAAAAATGGTTTAATGATGCCTGAGGTCAGAGCAGAATGGCTAGAAATGCACATGAAGCAGATAGGCTACTGCAGCAAACAGCCTACCTGAGTATTGCTGCTGACCATGCCCAGTCCTTTATGGCCACAGTGTTTTAGTAGCTACTTAAACTAGTCTTAAACATGACAATGAGTATAATCAAATGACCTCCAAAGTCACAACATCACAATCCAATAGATATTCACATTATGGATATGCAGCCAACAAAACTGCATAAACTATGTGTTGCTATCATGTCAAATGAACCAAAAACCTTTAAGGAATGTTTCCAGCACATTGTTGAATCAATGCCTTAAATAACTAAGGCAGCTCTGAAGGCAAAGGGGTCCAACTTGGGACCAGCAAGATGTGTCAGATCATTATCTATACAGCGGTACAGTCAAACTACACTATGCCAAATTCCAGTATGACGTTTGTTTGTTTATTTAACGTTGCTCTTCAGCAACAATGGCCATTCAATGACAGACACAAGGACACATCAACATGCATATCGAAACTAGTCAAATACACTCAATTTGGTGACCAATATGTCAATTAAGCCTAATGCACGTCTTTTGGCTGTGGGAGCAAACTGGTGTATCCAGAGCAAACCCATGCAGACACAGGGAGGACATGCAGATGTCACACTGAAAAGGACCAATTACACCAACCTGGGATCGAACACATGACCTTAGTGCTGTGAGGCAACAGTGCTACCCACATAACCACTTTGCCAAATACAACGTACAGGATATTTTAGTACTCTAGCCCATGAACTGAATCACTATGGCATGCTATAATAAATGCAATTCAGAAAACACCACTTGAGAAAATAATACCACTGCATAAGAACCAAACAATATATACATTTTACAACATTGTTTTAACTGCAACCTCAAAATTTTTATTGTGAGTCTGCCCTAATGGTACTAAATCCACAAAAAAGTTGAGAATTAAAGAGAAAATAAGCATAAGCTAAAAAGTATTATTTGCATGCTTTGCACCAATTTTCCTGCACTGATTTGCTAGTCAAAACAGCCAATTAGAAGACTGTGATGTTGATCCAACATGTTCGATTGGTGCTGGGAAGGTCAAACTTGTGCCATCGGTACAGAAAACAAAACATCAAATGCAGATACATTTCTGCCACAGATGCACTTTTGTGCAAGATGCCAGTCAAGTTTGGGTGCCGGGGTGCTTTGTATTTAAAGAATTTAGCATATTTAACTGATCAGACAGACTAACAAATGAGATATGTATTATTCTCAGTATAAATTAGCGTAGGATAGTACAAACAGACTACGGTGCAAGTAAAGCCTGTTCTGGCCAGATTTAGGAAACAACAAAAGTAAGGAAAGGAGCCAAAAAAAGAAACGCTTAGCTTTTAATTTAAATGTGTAAGAGTAAACTCTCCTTGATTAAGTGCTGAGTAAAAAAGATTAGTTTTTAAGAGGTTGTAGGAAAAGTTAATGAGTGAAAAGACAACAACCAAACTTTGAGCTTTTTATGGAACTCCAATGGAGAGTTCAGGGGACACTGATGATGATTCTGTCCAAAATACCTAATAAGACTGTCCCTCCAGGTAACAAGCATCACTGCGATAGTGAGCCTGAAAATAAAATGCTGGAGAGGATGAAAAGGAGAATCTTGTGGTTGACCAATTAAAAGGTTGATTAAATTTCAAGAAGGCGGAGAAGTGCTGAATGTTTGGCAGCTTTAGCATTAAGAAGCTTCTCAGAAAAAGCCACCTGGGCGATTTCTGTGGAGTTTGTTGCTTTGAAGTCAGATTTGTCTAGAGATGTTCTCATACAGCATATGCGAGTCAAATGCAATTAGATATGGATTGGTGAATGATACCGCAACTCTGACTAATGGAATAAAAATCATCTTGGTTTGCTCAGCTTATTAAAAGCCACCAGACATTTCTCAAAAGGTTCTGGAAGTTTGCTCTGAAAATCATGTACTCTGTTTTGGACCATGTCCAGAGTGTGGTTAGCTTTAAATGAACCTTCATCTATCTCTTAACAGACACATGCCAATTTGTCATTGTTTACAACCACTTAGTTGCTAATAAAGTTAAGAGGTTAAGCTTGCACGTGAGGGAAAAAAACAGGGGTCGAACAAACTGTGTGACTGAAATGGACAAATAAAAATAAATGAAGCAGTTAGGGAGAAAAATGACAAGGCCTTGACAGTTTTCAGCATTAGTTTTTTTTAAAGCATACATCAGTTCCAGTAGAGCACGCAGAGTGGGAGAGAGGCCACATCGCTTACCCCTACCACACTCATACTATTCCATTATCATGACAAATGGATGTCAAGCAAGCAAAAAAAGATGATTGAGAAAATAAATAGAAAAGGAAGTACGTGGGAAGAAGGAAAGTAAAATAATAATATGAAATAGTGAGCAGAGTAGAAAAAAAAGAAATAAGAAATTGATAGCTAATAAGGCGATATATTGCCAATCACAGTCAATCATAAAAAGCCCAGGCAAATATTAATGGGGCAGTTATAGCATAGTTGGCATCTGAAAAGTAATTTGAAGATGATCAGCTTGATAACCAGTGGAATCACTTTTACAGATCTTTCACGTTTATACAGGTCGATACAGCTGTGTAAACTGTGTAAATCTATCCCTGATATTGAGGAAAAAAAGCAATCTATATATTGTTAATTCTACATTGCAATAGTATATACACATATAATGTGTTCCATTAGATTCTTGGAAACAGTAAAAATTTAATTATTTCAGTGAGGGACAAGCTCCACTTCAGTAAGCACTCATAAAACATCACTACGCTGGAACTGGGTATGTGCTCCAAGGGATTTCCACAGAATTCAGAGGTTACTTTTTGCATTAAGCCTGTCGTGGATAAAGCACAGAGATAATAGTTTAAGTCTAATTTACACAGCAGAATGTATCTTATTTAAACAACATACATGCCTGTAAAAATCAATACAGATTGGACAAAACATCCATCCATCCACCCATTATTTTCTGCTTAATCCACATGGGGTTGCGGGCCAGGTCTGGGTAACTCTGGGCACACGGTCAGGAACAACCCTAGATGGGGTGCCAATCCATAGTAGGGCACACACACACACAGTCACACACTAAGGGCCACTTTAGAGGCATCAATTAACCTAACATGCATGTGTTTGGAGTGCGGGAGGAACCCGGAGTACCTGGAGTATACCCACACAGACACGAGGAGGACATGAAAACTTCACACAGAAATGATACATTCTCTCAGTTTAAACTTTTGATCTGTGATTTGTGTTCTATTCTGAATAAAATATTTTTTTTATTATACTTTAGTCTTTCATCAAATTTAGTTATACAGTGTTAATTCACATTTGATCATTTCAATTTACATTGCATTACATGCATTAGTCTAACAGAAACATTATGTTGTGGGAATCACCCTCTTTTGGGGTTTCAGTTGCAGCCTTCGAATTTAAGCAGTTTCATCTTAAACTTCCATCTAAGC
>JAUZSU010168250.1:0-13342 GCA_034780255.1 Parotocinclus maculicauda | reverse complement strand
GCTGCCACAGTTGGGTCCTTAAGCAAGGCCCTTAACCCACTATTGCTTGAATTGTAAGACTGTATGAGTTGTAAGTCACTCTGGATAAGGGCGAATGCTAAATGCCGTAAATGTAAATGTAAATGTAAAAGGATTTAAAGGAGATCATTGTATTCTGTCCCAACTTAATTGGAACTGGGGTTGTAGAAGTGAGCCAGGGTTTATGATCTAATATCTATATGACCTTACAGTCTTGTTCCCTTCACGGTACAAGACAACTGTGTAAAACATTAGTATGCCTTTGGAACAGGCTGTTATAGCAACAAAATTGGGAGGAACCTCCATAGTATTAACCATGTTTTGGGTGTAGTGTATTTTGGGTATAACTTTAGTTAAATATAGTATATTAGAGAGTGTATATATTTGAGTAATACTTCCTAGTGATTAGCAAATTAAAAACTTGTTTACCCCTGGGATGAAAAACTGCAAAGGCTGCAGGTGCTGACCATCTTATTCCACCTGTTTAAACAGTTGGTTTTCACCTTCTTAGATGTGTTAGTTGTATCTGGCATTGCTCCTGCAGCCACAGTAGCCCTTTGTGGGTGAAGATCCTCACCCCTGGTTTACATATTTTCAATCAATATAATATTTATCTAATTAAACCATAATTAAGATCTCGACTACCAAGACTTGTGGGTGAATATGCTTATGTACACCTAATAACGAGCAGGACCTTGAACCTATGTTTAGGTTTTCATATCACATTAAGTTTGTTAAATTGGCTCTGCTGCCATCGTTTTATACAAAAAAAGTGTTAAACTGTAATTTCAAATGGCCTTGCTTGTCCTTTCATTCTGCCCCCAGAAGAATAAGCATCATGCAATAACAGTCTCTAAAAAACATTTTAATTACACATTCGTGAAATTTGAGTATCAAAAATTCGTCAAAAATCATTCCGACTGCTTCCTGACAACCCATAACTAAAAGCCATTGTTCTCATTCCCAGTTCCAGCCACACATGAGTTGTTATATTAGCAACAGCTTGGCATCTGTCAGTCCTACTTAAAATGCTGTAATATAGAACCAAGCTTCTGCACCCAAGAGCCAAGACAAAGAAAGACTGTGTAGACACATACCATTTTAAAAGGCTTCAGGTCTCTGCTAGAGCTATACCTTGGGCAAACACAAGAATGAACCTGTCTCATAAATATACTGAGCAGTCAAGCATCAGTGACTGTGTATAATGATGTCTGTTCCTAGTAATGCCAGTAGGTTTTAGAATTTTAAATGAAATGAACTGTTTACTTGTATTAGTGCAGCCCAGATGATTAAATTAGACAAGAGAAATGTTATTTATCTTTAGTTACTTTAATCTACATATTAGAATTAGATATGTAAAATAAATTATACGAATAGAAGAATCTGTAGAGTAAATGCGATAATAAATTGCTGATACAGAGAAAATGCAATATTTTTCTGTACCAAATTTTATTTATCATACTCCAGGTTCTATACAATCTCTCTCTCTCACTCTCTCACTCTCTCCCTCCCTCCCCTGATCCACTCATACCAGAACAACACACACTAACAGTTCTGCGAATGATTCATTACCAAAATAGTATCTGATATGTGTGGGTTGTGTGGGGATACTGGAAATAAGATAAACTGAATGACAATTGTGATTTATTTTGCTAATTAAACTTTTTAAATAAACTGCTTGACAAATCTGCCATATTTCATATCAACAATTAGTTATCAAAGAATTTCCGGTTTGTTTCTAGCTAATGAGGTAGAGCCCCACTGAGTTGACATGAAAGATAAATATGACTTTTTTTGTTGGTTAAATGTTGTGTTTCTCTGGTATATGCTGACTATAAATAGCTAAATAAACAATGATAACACATATCTACACAATGTACTCTATCTTAAAAGCATAGATTAAATAAAAACTCAAATATTACAATAGGGTTAAAAAAAAGATCTTTGTGAATTCAGATGTTTCTATTTCAATTATTTTTCTTTGACTAAGTGATTTACAGTGGATGGAGTGCAAACTGTAATTGATCCCTATTTCCCTGGTTTTGTCATTATTTTCATAATCATTGATTTGTTCTTTTCATGTTGCTCTGTTGCTATTGCTCCAAATGCTGTGTCTGACGTTGTGTAAATGAATCAGAACAACGTGCATTATCCATGTGTCGTTATCATCACAGTGTTAAAGTGCTTCAGTAGAAGGGAGGTTCACACATTTATATGGAACCCAATTTAAGCTTCATCATAAATACTTGTACTGCATTCATGCTGCACAGTTTCCATAATGCATGTCCTCTGTTCTGAAAAGTGATTACGTAAGTGTGGACATCACAGTTTATCTGCATGAAATACTACATTAATGGAGAAAGCCATCTGGAATTGTAATCACAAAATGATTGTATACAGAGCTCATACCAAATTATGTATAAATGCAACCATGAAATACTGGGAAAATAAGTGGTTTCTCCGACCTTACCTGGGATAAGGTTCTCTGCCTTGATGACTGCTGGAAATAATTTCATGCCATGTCTAACATTATGACCTTAAATGATTGATGGATACTTGTGGAAGTGGGTGGGCCACTGTTAGATTTAACAAAGAAATTTAATGACCACATTATAGGGTTTGTCTATGCAGAACTGAAATTGACTTGGGAGAATTCATTATTTCCCAATAGCCATAAAAATGATAGTGCCATATCTTTTACTGCACTGAAAAATTCATAACTTTCACGTCTGGTCCTACAGGACAAATAAAATGAAGAGTGGAATGAGTGTTGTATTTGCACAGAAAGTGTACACTGGATAGTAGACTATCATGAATTCCGTTATTTTTTCCCTCAGCTCATAAGCCCTGCAGACATCCACAAACATGGCGGGTAGCACTGAAATATCATGCACCTAAATATAATGACCTTGCATTGCATATGCCATTGCTTTCTGATAGCTACATAATTTCTGATTATGTCCAGAATGTGATTAATGAGCTCATCTGGATATACTAATTTTAAGTTTAAATGTAGAGCATAGTGTCACATTGTTTCAGAGTTGTTTAGTTGACATGTGCACATGTATACTTGAAATACTCATCACTGGCACTTAATAATGTCAAAGTTTGAAGTAGTGACCAGAAGAATATCATGATTTTAACATTACAATCATTTAAACAAAGTCCAATCCAGGACCAAGCGGGTTCAGAAGTTTAAGATTGCCTCACTATCTCGGATTGCTAGTTTTTGAGTTATAAGGGCAGGCACAACTGGTGCATGTTTGTTTCTTTGTTTATGTATGCACCATATATCCATAGTCCTTGTTACTTTAAAGTAAGTAGAAAGGACTCTTGTCTTAAGAAAATGGTGTGCAAACAATACAAAATTGTGTCAGAGAGACAGCTGAAAATATGAGTTAAACGCTATCATCCACGTAGCATCTGAAGTCTAAACTGTTATACATATCGCTCCCTCCAGGACATGTGCAACTTTGTGGTTCTTCAGTTACAGATGGATTTATTCTTCTTTTACACTTTTTGAACACATTTATCATATCCACCACTGAACTGTAAAAAGCACACATTACCAATACACTTCAGAACCAAAATATAAATGTACACAGTGGAATACAAACATAACTAAACATACTTTGCTGGCTGCACACAACCAAGAGTCGAGTTGAAGACACACTGATTTCCAGAGCAGGTAATGCAGAGTCACCTTTTAAACAGACAAACTTCGTCTTCTTGGCAGAGAAAATTGCGATATTTAAGAGTGTCTGTGTGCCCACAGAATGCAACATAGTTACTACATGTGCAAGTAGTTAATGCACAGTAAATCAATATTCTTGAAAATAAATTAAATAAAAAGTAAGGCATAAATAATACAGTTTGCATGGCAGTTAAATTACACATGCTAAACCTTTTTTTAAATTTGACCAGCTGTTTACAGTTATAAGGTCCTCCAAAAGTGTTTGTTGGTAAAGTGATTAGATATTGATCGGATGGTGGTTAAATGGCATATACTTCCATTAGAAAATCTTCATGAAAGTTACAAGATGTCTAGATCATCCAGTCTTGCTGGGGTTATAGCTTTAGAACCTGCTTAATACTATGATGCCGAGCTAGAGCTCTAATAGCAACATCCAGTAACAGCACCCTCAGGAAGCAATAACAGCCACGCTATGCTATGCACTTTTTCTTTTTTTTTACTTTATTGCCAGGCATGCTTCTCACTTTCAAAAGAGATGGGGCTCTTATTACACCTCCTGTGACTAATGTGGCCAATTCGCTTTTATACCCTCCATTCTTTTGTCTCTCTTGTGTGAGCAACCCAGGAGCCTACTATAGAGATGAAATTGCAGAGATATTTCACAGTTGTAGATATCTATGTGACATTGCTTGCTTCACTGGTATTTTTTTACAACCCTTAAACAGGTGTAAGTGTACGCTCGGGCTAAGCTCTGGGAAATGTGAGCCAATGAGAAGTGCTTTAATCAAATTAGGGGCTTGTTTTGCTACGCTTTCTCCATCACTCTAGCGCCTGTTTCTCCATGGCTGTCTCTTCCTTAGTGAGAACAGGAGCACTTTAGTCGTGCGCTCTCACTGATGGCTAGTTGTGACAGAGTAGGTGGAAGTGCTTAATGCTGAGAAACCCTGCTGTGCGCTGTGTACATTTCCATTCTGGCAATACCTGCTGTTATAAAAACCCTCCAGTTAGCCCCATTCACACTCAAAACACAGGCAATTACCAGGTAACATTCACCTGTTCCTCCCTGCCTTTTCCTGATATATCCTAAATTTGCAGTGTTTAGCATCAGTTCTGCCAGACCAGTTTTTCTGTGCTTTTAACCTTGGTTTTTATGCTATCTAAGGATGGGTGGAAATAGTGTCGGCTAATATATTAGCTTTATATGTAAGTTCAGGGAGTGTCATACTGTTCCCACAATGGCAAACAATAACATATAGAGGTCCAAAACAAATCCATCATATAGACAATGCATTAAGTAAACGTTTGTGTTCTTTCAGAGCTACAGTGCCCATCATACATATTGCTATCTCTGGTACAGATAAGCAAAACAGATTGTGAAACTCTAAATACAATAAATACCCATTATTTTTAATACAATTAAGTAGAGAAAATGGTATTATTATATAGACACATCATAATCATAATGTAGATTTTTTTAAGTGTGCAAATGAACTCCATCAAGGTTTAAAAACATCTCAAATTTGATTGAGAGAAATGGGAGGCTCCCAGAACTAAATTTCAAGCTTCATATTAAAGGGTCTGAAAAAGTAGCGTCTTATAAAGTTGCAAAACAATTCTGTTTTCACTCTCTCATTGGGTATTGAGTGCAGGCTAGTGGAGGGAACTTTTACAATAACTTGAACTTTTACTTAAACCTAAACCAAATGTAAAAAACATGAAAGAAACTTAAGACTTGATTGAATGCATTGTAGTATATTTGTAGCCGTGCTGTGTAGCTTTTAAACCAACATATTTAACAAAACAGCTATTTTCATTAAAGTGCAGTAGCTTCAACAACAAGCTAGAACAACTCTAGATAAATGAGCCTGGCACCTTCATAAACACAATAAACGCATTGGGACATACATGAAGTTACCATGCTTGAGTAGCAGTTCCCTGTGAGTTGCAGACTGGAACTAGCTTGTAAACATTTCTGGCGCAGTGTCTTTTTCACTCTATTGAGAGATTGTGTATTTAACTGTTGTGCAGATACACCTTCCAGCTTTATAATGTCAAGAAATGTGCAAAAGTTGTTTCAGCAACAGCTGCAGTGAGTAGCCATTCTAATCTCAAATATGTTCATTTGGATGTATTGTCACATGCCTCAGGGTTCTCACAGCATGAGCAAAAGGTCCATGCCATATTCCTTTTGGGATGAACCCAAATGCCACATTTCAGATTGCTTTTTGTCAGATTGCTTGACAAATATAAATAGTGTAATATTGATATTCAAACATACTGTTAAGTATCCAAATTTAACTTGTTCACAGTCAGGAATTGGCTGTACCAAAACCTGACCCTGAGAGACACCGGGCCTCATTCAAGAAATGCAAGCAGAACAAATTTGCATATAAATTGTTTTTTAAACACTTTTTCCGTAAATGACTGCATTCATAAAAATGTTCGTAGTCCCAAAATGTTAGAATGTAAAAACAAAATCTACACATTGTGCTGAGCACACATAACATATTGGTAACCTATAAAAGACACCCAAATTATCATTGGACACACAACTACACCTTAAATAAAGTAACTAACTAAAGAATAATATAATGCAATAAAAATTATAGTAAACTAAATTACAATTAATCTTCAGAGGAACTTTAAAGTTTATGACATGATGCATCCCTTACTCAGGCGAAACACAAACACACCGAAAAGTGCATTACACTTGTGACTGTGCTGGACTTTTAACTGAATTTTATATTTCTCTGGAAATTATATGTATTTAAAAAATATATATTTAGCCTTGCACAACACTGCTTAACAATAAAGTACTGCATCAGTTGGAGTTCTGTTTCGTTTGCAGGCGGCACTTCGGCTAGTCGGATAAACATTGTTATGAAACGAATATTACAAAGCACTAAAAGTTTCTGAGCATTTATACCTCGAAAGACCACAGCGGCTGTTTTGTCCCTATATTTTATGAATGCCGTTTCATCTCTCCAAGTCACTTCAGCATAACCATGACAACGTGGCTGGTGTTTACTTCAGAAAACATTATTCCAGACTACAAGAGCAGCAGATTGCTAAGAAAAGAAAGCAGTGCCAAGTAAATAGACACTGCAAGCAAAATAAAACTCCAACTGTTTGTGACAAATAGCATAAAGCAGTTGTGGGAGCTGTACAGAACAGGTCTGAGTTGACTGTGAGTACTGTAGTCTGCATGAAAGGCAAAAAGCAAACATGATTAGTACTGCATTCTTTAGTTTATCAATAAATAAATAATAATCAAATGTTATTGTTGTCTTTCTGACATTTTTATGACCTAATTTAATATGAGAAGCACATTTTATTACATATTATAAAAAGGCATGCAACTGTCAAACTAAGGCTATGGTCATTCCAGTAGTTATAGAATCCTGGGCGTCTAGTTTTAACTTACCATCAGATTCAGGTTCTGCAGATTACTGTCACCATCATGAATAGTACCTGACAAAGACATTTCACCAGTAATACTGCTGATTTGTTTATTTGTGATAGACAGGCTTGATGACAGATCCGAGGCTTTTGTTTGAGAAGGTGCCAGCAGGTGTGTGGTAGTTGCTGATAGGTTTTTGTTTTTTTTTTAATTCTGGCTTCATGTACAACCAAGTTCTGGTAAAACAGTAGATTTACATTTCTGCTATGCTGTTTTTTTTGTTACCGAAACTCTTAAAATCTGTGTATTCTTAAAAATAAAATCTGAATGCACTTTGGTTTTTTGTCACATTTTTTGAGACATTTTAGAGGATTTTTGCTGTCTTTCTTAGTCCCATGGCTTTGTTATATGGTGGTCATTTGCTATTTATGGATGATTATGGTAATTAGATAGTAATTCTAAACATTTACGAACGATTGGTATTTGTTAACTTACACACACATGCGTTCTACTAATAAATGGGATGTTTACACAGCATTTGTTAATCTGGAGGAGATTTTTTGAAAAGTTTCCACAAGTAATTTACTTGCATTGCCAACAGTATCCAAGTACACAATCTGCCTTGTGGCACCAGTCCAGGCTAGTGCAGGTGTGCTGTTGTGGGAAATGTTTTTTTGACAAATTTTGGGCCCATTAATAACAATCAATAAAAACTTGAATACCACAGTCTGTTTAATATAATTTAATATTGTTGCGGCGCATATGCATCCCTACATGGTGACTGTTTACCCATATTCTAATGTCTATTATGCATATGCATATGAAAATGCACCAAATCACAATGCAAATGTCATCTCAAACTGGTTTCATGAACATTAAGACTTCAGTGTTCTTTCAAAGGCTTTCCCATTTAGAACATCTTGGGATGTGGTAGTACAGGACGATTTCAGGATTAAAGTGGACCCTACAAATTTGTTAAGAGAAGCATGATCCCAAATGAGTCTTGTGAAGTCCATTCCATGCGGATTTGATTCTGCAAAGAGAGGCATTACCCAATATTAGTATAGTGTACCGAATAAATTGTTCAGTGAGTATATGTTTAGAATACTGTTCCAGTCCATATAAGTTAAGAAGTTAACTCTTCTTTTTTACCATTTCATATCATCATATCATCACCTGGACATTTGTTTTCTTGATTTTGAAATGTTTTATTTTGCTCATGAGGATTATTTATTTATTTTTAAACACAAGGGTAGCTCCGAAATCCAAATGTTTTTTGTTCTTAGTTTCTTAAACAACTCTATAATGTGAACAAGAGGCACTTGTTACTCAGAACACCTTAGTTCTTACTTTGGTGGGCACAGGTTTGTGGCTGCGTTGCTGTATCATATCAGTACAGCTTCCAGTAATTGAAAAAACAATAACTTTGAATCAGAATCAGAACAGTTTATAGAATATCACTCCATTTCTAAAAGTAATAGAAGTTGAATGGTGCAAGATATTGTGCCCAAACTATAAAAAAAGTAAAATCAAAAACTAAAGATTTTTTTAAAGGGTGGGTAGGGGAATGTTTATTTTGGAATGGCCAAGTCATAATCCAGACCTTAAACCACCTTAGAATTTGTTACATGACCTGAAAAGGCCTGTGTATACAGAAACTCACTGAATTGTAAAAAAAATATATTCTCTCTGTTGTGCAAGTTTATTCAGCAGATGTACTGTATGTTCCTGCTAAATGAGGTTTTACCAGTTCTCACAAACTAATTTGCAGTTGTTTATCACAGACCACTGAGTAACCCCGGATATGTTTCATGCATTAGCTTTAGCTTTGTTTTGAAAATGCTACACACTTCCTTTTCTGAAAGCCATTGTTTATCATTTGTATTGAAATTTGAACCTGGGCAATCTGTGATTCCAAAAGAATTTACATTATGTGACAAGAGGGTGTGATGTACAAATGGCACATTTGTGCTTATACTGGTTATCCACGTTAAAGCAGCTGCAACCCAGTGCAAGCATATGCATGTATTAAGCATATGGTAGAATTAAAATAACAATTTGCCACAGGATGGACTTAACTTGAGGATGTCTGTTATTCTTTAACTTCATCCGTCATCCCATGCAATTTAGTACCAAGGAAATCGGTTTGAGTTGTCTTTGTTTTCTTAAATCGCTTCTTATTCTTTTTAGAATAATGAAGTTCTATTCATTTGATGTCACTTACACAATGGTAAAGGCACATAAGATAGTTGGACTTGTAGCCCAGTATAAAGCTTTTTGCACTCAAAAATAGTTATATAAGAAAAACTGCAGACTGACCTGTACTGAACACGGTTAATTTACTTTAAAAGAGCCAAACTTCACACCACTGATTTATAAAACCTTTTGGTATCTTTGTTGTGAGAAATATGACTAAATCTCACAAGTAAATGTGCTGGTCATCATACAGATAAACAGCATTATGATAGATGTAGCATGTATGTACACATACAGAACTTTGCGAAAGTCTTAGGACACCATTATATTTATTTTGGAAATAAAAATAATTGAAATAGTATTATGATCATATGTAACAAATTGTTGACAATTAGACCCATAAAATTTAAACTTTTTGAGTTGTTACTCCATAATCCTCTTTTGCACTGACCTTCATTCCAATCTTTGTGAGCTTTAACATATCTGAGCATTTTCATCTTGTTCTCATTCTGAAAAGTGGTTTCTTGGCTGCTACACTTCCAAAAATGCCATTCCTAATTAAGCTTCTTTGGAGAGTAGAAAGTCAACTTGGCATCCCAGTGAACCTACCTGATGCTGCTATTGTTCAAGTGTAAGAGGTCACACTCGATACTTGCCTCCAGTCTAAAGCAGCTGTTTACCATTGCTAAAACAATGGCATATCTGATCGAATGGTGGCCTTAATGGTAGGAAAGGAAGTCATTGGTTCAGGACCATGGCACATCATCTACCATTGTACACATTAATACACATTAATTACAAATAACTAATATGCATAGTCAGATAAAATGAACATGAAGACGAAGAGCTCCTTATGACCTCCCCCTACAGCATATAAATGCTGTATAAATCTCTTGGTTGTGTTCCCAGAGGTTTGCTATCTTTAGATTCATAAGGAATAAACATCTGTGTAGAACAAGTGAGAAGGCAAGGCTGTCGTGGCAGCAAGTAACCTTGCTTTACTTTCTATTGACGAGATCTCTGCAGACTGCAACATGCCGCTGAACTGCTGTTCATTCATCATCATTAACCAAGCTGTTTCCCTTCTGCTCGCAAATCTGTTCAGCGGGAACCAGCCCTCAGTGACATACGTGTGCTGCCACTTTAAAATCTTTCCTAAAGTGCTGAAATCAGGCCTGTCATGTTATTGAGCCTATTTTGCCTGAACAAGTAATCAGAGTCTGAAGTTTAATTGATCTGTATGACTAAAATAGTGCCATTGTGTTCTAAGGAGTCGTGAAATGTGCTGCATTTGCAAGGACAGGGTCCGAGCGAGTGAAAATGTTTGGAAAAATGGTAAACATTTCTTATTAATGTTTTACCATGACATTGTCTCTGTACTTAAAGCAAGGTCCATGAAGTAATGGTTTGACTTGTTGTCCAGACCTCAACCTCATTTATCAAACACATATGGCATGAGGGTTTGCTATATTTTTTCTTTAAACTTTTCAAAAACTTTTGTTTTTTTAGTTTTTATCTCATGTAAGCTTCAGGGACAGATGCAAAACAATATTTAAAACAGTATCAAACTCCATACAATATCATACTCATACCTGTACCATAGTGCACACTTATCTGATGTGTGTAAACAAATATGTTTGTCAGTGTCAAATTTGCCATTATTTAAACTGTCATTATTCAACTTTTCCATGTACAGTAACCTAGAGTAGATAGAAGAAGATAGTAAAAATGTGTAAGATAATGATTTGATTTCATTCATTTATTTTTCAGCTTTGTTTTAAAAAAAATGATTTGACAAGAATTAGATACTGGATTATGTATTTTCTGATAGCAGGTCTTGGGTTCATATTCCAGTATGGCAGAATGAATCTCTGACTGAGACGCCACTGTCACACCACATAATGATTAATGCTTCTAGCAACAGATTAGCAGGTGATGCATGAACAGACTTTTAGAATGTGTTTTTATGCATGGTAGAAGCTAATAAAATTGTGAACTGGCTCATTGTTTAAATCTCTGGTGTACTGACTAAAAAGTAAGTTCATGTGCATGCTTCACCAGGCTGCTACTGTTGGACCCATAATCTTAAATCACTTGGTTTGATTGTAAATCACTATGGATTAAACAAATTATGTAGCACGTTTATTTCTATGTTAAGACTGTCAAAATCTACCAATAATTCATGGAAATACAGAATACCACTGATTCATCTTGTGGCATTTTTAATATTGCTATAACATTTGGGTAGATCAATACCTTACAGCTTGAAAATCACATAGTCCCACAAATGGGTATAAAACTGGTCATGTAATACTCAGTATATCACCTATGATATTTCCTTTCCCTTTACATCATGCTAAGCAACTTGTCAGAAATGTGTAATGTATGTGCTTGCACCTCCATAATTGCTCTGTAAATTAACCTTTCCCAGACTGAAGTTATTAACCTCCACATAAATTGAAAGGCTGCTAAAAGCCCAAGCTTAACCCTTTGAGAGACAAAAAACGAAATAACCTTGAGTTGGAGCCTTAAACACAGCCTTACTTTTTACTATATAGACCTTTATTTGAGCTGGTTAGTCTGTGGTAAATAGAATGAAAGCTTTCTGCCTTTGTTGGCCTTGGACCTGTGCAGATGTTTCTCAAGGATTAAAGCACAGTGCTAAATCCTTAAAGTCAAACTAACATTGCAATTACTTAAAACAAATATGCAGGTTTAAAATCAATATATAGTGTAAAATTCTAATGTTACAGCAGAGGTTTATTGACTTATGCACCCTTGTTTTGGAATAAAATAGCACCTTGTGGCTGTGTTATTGCTGTGGTATACACAATAGCTGTCAGGTTGACAGAGTTACTGTGCTATTTGAAAGGTTACACCATGAATAGTCCCAATAAAAATGCCTTTAAAAGTAAGCATTGTAATATACATTACTGAATGTATTTTTGGCTTATGCCCTACTATTGTGTCTTTTTAAAAGCTTCGCAAGCTTATTCTTGAATGTAAATCACTAGATTTGCCTTTCAAATCAAAAACGTTCTTAACGTAAGCATGCAGTCTATTTGGAGAAACGTCACACAGAGTATCAAATATGGTTGAGCTAAGAACTGTGACTTGAACCTGTAAGAAAATTGCCAGAGTAGCCTTGTAATTGTGACATTTTTATTGGAACCTTATGAGCACATAACTAGGTACACTAGACACCTGTCAAGAGCGACAAGGGGGCCCAGACATGGGTTGTTGTACTTTTATGTATTTCAATGTGAGTTAGTAAGAAAGTATGCTGTACTTTTCAAAAGTATAATCTGTAATCAGCAAAAATGAAAACCAATTCCAGCAGTTGTGTCAAATATATATTCACTGTTAGTGCTTCAGGGTGTTGCTTGTTTTTGTATGCGTTTTCTTTTGTCAGTATCGGTTTTAGATAAATATGAATGATACCCCTGGTTTTAATTTCTGTGCCACACAAAATTATTAATTTTAGATTTTAAATCTAATTCATTTAAAATCATATTATTAATTTATAGGTTTTTATGTGACTGCATCAGGAATGTATTTTTTGTGGTATACACTGTCATGATATTATGGCATACATAGTTCAGGAAAAAGCATGTAAACCATCTGGTCTGTACTGATACCTGGTGGGTCTTAATTATCAAATGAATGTCCATATGAATTGTACTCAGGGTGTTCCAGCAGAACATTACCAATAGTGTCACACTTCCTCAGTTTTGAGCTTTGACACTTTTGGGCCTGCTGTAGGAGCTTTCGACAGTAGAAAGGGGTTAGTATAATAAGCATTCTGGCCGGTCTATGATCTATCGGGCCCATACTTGGCAGAACGTGCTGCATTTGAGAATGATTTAAATGTAGTGAATTAAAAAATAAGCATAAAGTCAATGGCACAGTTTAAAAGCAGCCAATTGTCTTCCATGTCTTTTTATGAACTCAGTTCAGACAGTGATTGGTAAATAGTGTCTGTGTTGGTGTGATTCCTCTGTGAAATAAGTCTTGCTTATATATTGCATATATAT
>JAUZSU010168249.1:0-24979 GCA_034780255.1 Parotocinclus maculicauda | reverse complement strand
GTCATATCCTACACATTAAGTAGATACAACAGCTATTTACTGTAAATCCTAATATTTTATGATTTATAACATTCCTTTATTGCTGGAATTAATATATTTTTTTATATTTTTAATAAATGTTGTGATTTTTTTAATGTAAAAGTTCTGAAAAAACCTGGGAAACTGCGAAAATCCGCGATTTTAATATTTTTTGAAAACCCGCGATGCACCGAGGCCGCGAACGGTGAACCGCGAAGTGGCAAGAAAACACTGTACTTCAGTGAAGTTCAGTAAATAAAAACTATATTATTATTAAACTATATATATAAACTATACAATTATATTAAGGAATTACATTTACTTCGTCCATCACTGGTTGTTGGCATCCCCTCCCTCGGACACAACCATTATGTCTGAATGCGATACCTGAACATGCAGGAATTAAATTATTAAATTATTATTTACATATTTCACTCCTGCAAAAACACGAAAATACTGCCCTTATTTTTAAGATACAGATAAATGTGCAGTTCTTTATTTCTGTTTTCTGTAGAGCATTTAACTCTTCCTACAAAAAGGCAATTTACCTCTGCTTTCATCTGCTGAATTGAAAGATGCCCTTGCGTGGGTGCAGGTATTTGCAAGGAGTTATTCAAGAAAAGGTGCTCAGATGAACCTAGGACATCTACACTATAACACAGTCTGTAGATATTGTCTGTGTCTTTGTGAAACAGCATGATTTTCACAAAACTATCGCAAACATCATGCTATTGAATACTTCACATCTAGCACCAATGGCCATATAAATGGCATTTATATTTTACCCACAGATTCACAAGTGGATTCCTCATTCCATTTTATGTAGAAATTAATGATAAACTGTTTTAATATGTGTTTATCTTCAAGAATAATACATTGACTGACACTTGGCATGTAGAGAATGAAAAGTAAATGTTCTACTTTTATAGCTGCCATAGTGAAAGCTTATGCAATGTTTAATGTAATTACAAACCATTTTGTGGTTGTTTTTTAACCATATTTCTTGTGTAATCACTGGTACATTGTTGTGAAGTTCCACTAATACTATTGTGTGACTGATAAAGTCTTGGACTTCTGACCAGAAAATCCAGGGTTCCTGTCCCACCATGGCAACGTTAGTGCTTTTGGGCCCTTGAGAGCTTGTTTGATTGGGAATTTGATTGTATTGAGAATTGGATAATAAATGTAAATATACACTTACTTTATTGTAATCACCCCTATGGCATGTACTATATTTCTCCACCTTGTAGATGTAAAGTCAGAAACAGTAGCTCATCTGTTGTTTCACAATTTGTGTTAGTCATCCTCTGATCCTTCATCATACAGGATGAGATGGCTGGACATTTTTGGTTGGTTGACTATTTTTAATCCAGCTGTGAGGTGTTTAAAACTCCAGCAGCATTGCTGTGCCTGACCACTCATACCAACTCAACGCACACTAGCACATCACCATCACATCAGTGTAACTGCAGTGCTGAGAATGATCCACCACCCAAATAGTATCTCTGGTGGAGAAACAGATGGACTACAGTCTGTAACTGTAGAACTGGATATTTCATGTTACTGTACCAAATTAGTACTGACTGTAAAATGTCATATGTGCTTAAGGGATTTATTTTTGTTTATGCAATGTTATTAAATGTCAGCTCATAGCTGGAGAGTCAATTTCTCTGTTTATTAACTACGGACAGCAAAGAATAGTGCATAATTTTCAAGTGTGAATGAGAGTAAAAAAGCAATGAGTAATCTCAGCTGTCCCTCCACCTCCCCCAACCCACACAATAGAACAAGCATAAAGCACAGCATGAGAAATAACAAGAAAAAAGAATCAGCTTATTCAGGAATGATGTTGTTGCTGCCAAGCGCAGTGAGTGTATACACCCATGTGTCATGCAAGAACTGGACTGGACCCTGATCTGAAATAATGCAATAATAATATTAGTGCAATGTCTTCAGCCTAATATACCATAAAATCTCTTGGAACCATCAGTTGTGCAGGAATGATACTGAGAGTCTGTTATCTAAAAGTCCAGTAATATAGTATAATACAGCCTATAGCATAAGCAATTGCAAGTAGGTAATTTTTTTTGTCAGATTTATATCTCAATTTGGTATTTCAAGCCATATTAATATATAAGCCAGGCATAAGAATAACTAATGCTGCCGTACAACTGATTAGCTGTTCAATAGGATTCCTATATTTCCTCAACAACTGATTTGCACACGTAGTTGTCTTGTAGTCATAGATGTAAGGGGGAGTGCTACAACAGCATTCAGAAAACTATAGGGCATCAAGCCCCAGCATTATGCACAAACTCAGATTCCAGCACAATTTCCGCTGGAGATTGAGCTTTCCAATGTGGCAGTGATTAATTAGATCTTAATTAGATAATTCTATTAATTAGATTATTCTTATCAGCAGCTGTAACCAGTATTTATAGTATTCCAAGGACTTTGCTGCATCTTTGTAGAGAGACCGTAAGTCTAGGAGTTTGTTTGAGTGCATTTGTATTTGTATTTGTATTTGGAAATGAAGTGGAAGGAGATTTAAGAGAAGTGAAATGTGAACAAATGAGACTAAAACTGTATCTCTAGAAATGATCAAACATGTAAAGAGAGTAAATTGAAAGTGAATTGAAAGTGAAAAAGATTTTAAAGAGAGAGAAAATTAGAAGGTTAAGTTGAGCTGAAGACAGTAAAACACATTTTAAGTGGTAAATTGCATAAAGTAAGAAAGCTGTTTTATATTGTTAAATGAATATGGTAAAGACAACATTTCAATCATGAAATTAGATTTATGTTTACTATGAAGAAAGTATAATTTGATATTTATGGGTTTGGGGAATTATAAACAATCCAAGTATAAGTTTGTTTGTGTGCCACAATTATCTGTCCCTCTTTTTTTACAACTGCGATTTTGGTTCCAACTTTCAATTCATACCACATCTTTGTGCCTCACTATACAGACATGGGTGCACTGCTCGAGTGACGCAGTTGGTAAACACAAGTTTAGTAAGGTTGAGATTGAGATTCCTGGATTGAATATCCACTCATAGAGGGGTGGAAGTACTCAGCACCTGAAGTGCTGAAGTATTTTAGGCTCAACACCTTAGGTCCAAAGCACACTGCTACATGATAGAAAGACAACTTCATTCATGCACCCAGCTGAGTCAGTCCCTGTAATGATGGCTCTCCAGAGCCATTCTGTACACTTAGGCATGCAGGAGCACTGATGCTGTAAGATATCTCAGTGGTTGGCTTAACTTATTCAAGCTGTTAGCTTTGTACTCCAGCCAGCCATAGGGGCTGCTGCTACTCCTGTGCCTCCAGCTCCAACTCTATCAGCAATTTCTCCCCTAGGCTACGACGCTCTTTAAACTCATCCTGACAGGTACCAGGGGGGTGCAGGTCAGTGCTGGGCCTCCTTTACACAGTACTCCCTACCCTACAAACAACAGCCTTTCTACTTCTCATTTGTGTTTTTTTATGTCATAACAGTGGGCATATCTTTAAAAATAGACACATGGCTTCTAAACATAGTTAATAAACGTCCTAAAGGTGACATGCAAACAGCCAATCATTTAATAGGTACATTGTTTTTATTCGATTTTATGTTATTGTATAGAGGCAAAATCATTTCTATACAATCCCATATCTGTCAACACAACTCTATTAGCTGGATACTTTAGTGGACAGTCTGTGTTCAAGTGGTAATCCATTGTATTTATCATTTATGTTGTTATATTTGTGCAGTGTCATCTATTCCCAGTTTGATTTCCAGTCTTTTGAGTTTGCATGTTCTCACTGTGTCTGTGTATGTTCTCTGGGTATTTTATTTTTTCCAACATTGCAAAGAAATGTGTTTTGGTCAGTTGGTCTCTCTAGTGTCACTAGTGTATTCAGTGCTGATCCCAAACCCAGATTAAATTGGGAGGGTTGTGGCAGGAAGCCATTCAGCATAAAACCTCAGCCAGGTTTAATTTGCTGGATCAGGTCAGCTGTGTGTCTGTTATTATTGTGCATAATATACTAAGACAAAATTTCTATGTACTGTGTACATTTGATGACTAAAGCTATTCTGGTTCTAATTCAATTCCCCTTATGTACCCAGTTCCCACTACCTCAGTGGACAATGATGCCTGCGGAAAGCCCCCTTGCTATGAAGAGGCAGTTCTGATGGAGGATCCTCCTCCCCCTTACAGCGAGGTCCTTGCTGATCCCAGAGGAGGAATTTACACCAAACCAGTGATGCGGGCCTCCAGAGAGCACCAGGAGTCAGAGACCAGAAAGATGGCACCTGTGACCGTATTCCCTGAACGAGCATACTCGTCGCTGATTCGCCTGCCCTCTGCCAGACGTTGGGACTCCCTGGACCACCTGCTGTCCAATGTCGACCTCAGCCACAATAGCATGGCACTGGAGCCTCATGTCTCGACCATGGCCACCATGCCTCGTGATGGCCGTACTCATCTGGACTTTGGCCTGCGGAGCCTCAGGCCACTAGATCATAGCTATGCACTGCCCACTGCCTTCCCACTGCTGGGACGGAGTACAGCAGTGTGAACCCTTTGGAGCACTTTATGGAGAGTTTATGAGCAGAATCCTAAAGTTTTTCGTTCAAGGTCTTTTCATGGCTGTTGATCCTGGAATGTGATGATTCGATTTTACTCGGGTTAAGAGGAGAGTAACAAAAGACCTGTTTTATCATTGAAAACAGTGAACACTATATGACAGTCACACCTCTCTCCGGCTCTTGTCTGGCTTCTCCTGCTCTGTGTGGCATCCCTGCCTGATTCTGAGCAGGAACTAATATATGAGCCCTGTTGCCATAGATTCTGGTCTGATCATTCTTCCTTTCCCCCGTCAGCCTTGGACTGGTACTGCAAAAGCGGGATTTGAATTCTGTTTCATAAGCTTTAGGAACACAGCACAGCGAAGTACTGTAACTGCACCTATCAGCCATAACATTAAAACCACCTAATCTTGTGTTGGTCCCCCTTGTGCCGCCAATGCACAGGACTCCAGAAACCCTCTGAAGGTAACCTGTGGTGCCTGCTACCAAGACATTAGCAGCAAATGCTAATATTCGTCCAGTACGTTCCACAGATACTTGATTGGACTGAGATCTGAGGAATTTGGACAACACCTTGAAATCTTTTTTCATGTTTCTCAATCCATTCTTGATAAATTTTTGTAGCGTTTAAAGAGGCCACTTCCATTAGAGATCACAGTTGGCAAAAGGGGATTTATTTGGTCTGCAGCCATGTTTAGGTATGTGGTAAGTGTCAAATTAACATCCATATTGACATAGCCAGGACCTAATGATTCCCAGCAGAACATTGCCTACAGCGCCACAGTGTCAATGTAATTCACTTCACCTGTCAGTGGTGTTATGGCTGATCAATGTATATCATTGCCTGGGGGTCAGATTGTGTCACTACAGGAGCTGTTTAATTTATAATAAGCAATGAACCATCATTCTTTTTTGGCTTGGGTTGAAGAAAAACCTAGCCACATACTACAATACCTTTGTAAGAGCTTTGTTTGGATTTCTTTAGCCAGTCTTGGTTATTATACAATTATGACTACATTGAATTCCTTTTACACTTGGTCATTGCATGTTTGTTTAACTGACAATCAAAATTAGGGCTATCTGCTAGGCTGGATATTCACCTTTTTTACATTTCAACCACAGTCCTTGCTGTTTTAATCACTTGAATGACCATTTTGACCAATTTGTGTGTACTTTGACAGCATTAATCAGGGCTTTTGTAGTAATAAGGATTAAAGCACATTAAAGTTTGGCGTAAATGCATCCAATGTGCAAGAGATTTAAATTAAATCTGTCAACCCATTACAAAAAGAGGTGATTTTAGATAGATGTTTTCAGTTCAGATGTCTTAGGGAGAAAACTGTAAATAGATCTACCTCTCCAAGCCACGTGAGACAACCAGAACCCTTCATTTAAGTCATAACAGATACGATCAATGATTGTCGACACATTTCCTCAGTTTAAGAAGTTACTCCGAAGCAGTAGCCCTTTACAGTAACCCGTTACCATATGGGAGATGAGTTATGAGTTTAAACCCCAGTGGCAGCACACTGGTCATAAGTAACAAAAAGGTATAATCAACAATATTGGGACAAAGCTTTGTTGTAAGAAATGACTAAGTCAACTAAGTTTTTTAAATTTTTTAATTTTGCAAGAAATAACTGCAAATCATTTCTAGTACAAAACGTGTATACAGCTAATGTGAATATAGCATAAATGTACTGTAATACATTTCAGCTTACTAGAGACACATTTGACTACAAGTATAATGCATATTAGTAAAAACTATGAATAGTTTTTTTATGAGTAAGCCCACACATACACACAAAGGACCTAGATCTCGCCACCTGGGCTCAAACCCAGGACCTTCTCACTGAGGTAGTTAGGGCTACCTGCTGAGCCACCATGCAGCTCCCCTTAAGATGCAGTTTAGTGCAAAGTTGAAGCACCCCAGTTAAATAGAGGTTTTGTTGATAGTATTTAATACACAGATTTGGCAGGGTTTGGTGCACCTGTCGAATGGTGTGGAAAAGAATAACTGGCCATGGACCCAAGGCACAAACTCTTAGATCAGTCTGCATTGTCTGCATGTTTTGCAGAAAATCTTCAAAATAAGATTTTGTTGAATCAAATTTAATTGCGTAATTCTCATTTTTTTATTTACATTTTTGCTGGAAAAAGTAAAACGAGATTTGGAGTTAAAGGTAAAAGTTTAGGCACCACTATTGTTTTTGTCTCACACCTTAACTGACTTAAGTGGTTTGTTTAATTGTCACCTCTGACAATTGATAACTTTAAGAGAAATAGATAGGTATAGGTAGATAAAGAGAAAGAGATAGGTGCCAGAGCCCATGCTCATACACACACTTATACACTAAGGGGAAATTGGAAATACCACTTGACCTAACACACATATCTTTGGGGGGGGGGGCATGCACACACTGGGAGAACATACAAACTCCACACATATAGAGCCCAAGGCCGGGATCAAACCTTGGATCTCGAGGTGGCTATGCTAACCACTATACCATAATATATAATAAATAGGTAAAATTCAAACATGGGGTTTAAACTTTTGCTTGAGACTTAACGATCCATATACGAATTTTTATGAAATGACCAGGTGTAACGGGAAAGGGTTCGGATGGGTTGTGAATGATACTGCCACAGTCTGACTTGGAAACTAGTTTCATCATGCTGCTGAACTGTAAAAATGTACTTTATAAACTGTGAAAAATGACCTTGCTACTCTGAAGGTAAGCTTTATGAAATACAGAAGACTTTTTTTTTCTCAGTGGAAGAATCAGGTTTTTACATGAGGTAAAGCAATGTCAAGAATCAGCTGCCCTACATGAAGGACTGAAGGACCGTTGTCTACAATTGCAGCTTTTGGGTTTGTAAGAGAGACAATCATTATCTCCTTCTGCCAGATGTCTCTGAAAACTTTTATACAAAGACATTTTTCCATCTCTCTTCCTTTTTCACAGACTGCTAAAGCCATGACCAAGCCTCATTTTAAAAATGTGAATTAAACTATAGAATACCTTTTTACACAGCACAAATTGGTGATTAGGCAGAGTTAAAATGTTTGCCAGTACTGTTTGTTAGATGAGGTTTAATTTTCCAGATTCATTTAAAGAACTCTTGTTATAATTGTTCTAACAATTAAATTCAGTATTAATATATTCTTTCCTACAAAATATCTTTTGGCCTATTTTTTTTATTTTTTTTTTAGTTAGTTTGAACCAAACCTACGTTTGGTTGGGTCCGTTTCCTGGTTTTATTTTGCAATGGAGTTGCGGTAGCAAATCCCGTCTTTTTTCAGTGTGGTGATTGCTGTATTGTGGAAGGACTTGATTTTGTATTGCCATCGTCTCCCATTACGCTCACACACGACACTCTACCTCACTCCCACTAATGGCTGTCTTTGTTAACATCTCAGAACATGAATGTTGCTTTCATGCTTCCAGTGGGTGAATTCAAATGATGTTTGATTAGAATGCACTCTATTTTAGCAGCAGAACGAAATCATAATAAGGTAATTAGGCAGGGCATAGGTAACAAAAATAGTCTTACAAAGATGTAGGTTTGTGGTAACTACACTACAAGGCCAAAAGTAAAGTTGTCATTAATTCTGACTTTTCTGAGTCACCGCATCAATTGAATGTCCCCAAAAGCCCTGGTCAACTGTAAGTGCTCTTACTATGTTGAAATGTCTAAGAGTAACAATAGCTCAGCTGTGAAGCCATAGCCACAGAAGCACACAGAGTAGTGACACATACACTGCATAAACCAGAGGTTCCAAAAATGTTCTGCAGAGCTCCTCTTTTGTAGACAAGAATATTTTCATACTTTCCACTCTGACACACAGATGCACGTACTGATCTGTGCTGCTTAATTACAGTGAAGGGACATTGTAATTCTGGAATATAAAATAGAAAATTGGCATTTGACATGGTGGCAATAGCATTAGGATGATTTTTTCCTGTTTCCTGTTTTCATGGGTTTGTGAACAAATTAGGTCCATAAAAAAGCTTGGCCAAGTCTGGACAAGAAGACCTTGAATACATTCAACATCATTAAAAGGAAAAACCAATTTCATTGCATAATCATAATAATAGTTGGACCAACTTCTTGTTAATGCTTATAGCTTCAGCTGTAATCAGGGTAGCAGCACCAAAATGTGGGCCCTGGGCACAGTAGTTTCCACTGGGCTCCTCTCTCTGCTAAATCAAATCCACTTCAATTAAATAGAAAATCGGTGTGCAGGAGGATCAAAGCACTTGTTATTTTGAGGCAAGTGGATGTAGGTAAATCAAAGAACAACATATGGAGGTGACGGAACTTTTAGGCGCACTCTGGCACTCTATTGTATTTATTTCTACAATAACATAGAGTATTACATTTACAACCCCAAAAGCATTTATGTCCAAGGCTGTTGGAGGGCAACCCCCAACCATGCAGGTCCACCATTACCCCCTGTCTGATATATATTTGTTTAAAAACTGCCTAACGCCTGCAAACGTTATTACCTATTGTAAGGCCATTAAGACACTGGGTTTTGTTTAGGAACATTTCCACAGGACTAGTAATGAGGGTGAAGTCACACTATTGGATACGTACTGTGCCTGAGCATATTTGATCCCCGAGCAGCGCACAGAACACAACATCAGCTGCCACATTAAACACAATGTAAGCTTAGGCCAGCAGGGGAGTGGGGACAATCATGCTCGGGCATGGTACAAGGCAACATGACATTGTGTTAGTACGCCCTGATACTCTGGCACTGTAGCGATATTGGTGGTAACCTGCAGCGAGTACACACTGAAAGAGCGCAACAGTCCAAACTTCAAAAAATGCCAGCAAGCCTGAACTTTACACAGGTGTGAGGAAACCCACACTGCTGGACTACACATGGTGCCGGGGAACCCCCTGGTTATTATTAACACCAATGGTGCCAGGGACCAAAATCCAACTCAATGGCCAACAGACCTTTCATCAGCAAAGGCAGGGATTGAACCAGGCTCAACATTGGGATGTAATAATCAATAACAAGCACACCTTTAGAGTGGAATTAGGACTTGCAGGATTTGTCCCAATCCAAAGAGTTTGCTGTGCTTTCTCTCTGCTGAGTTTTGTTTTTTGTTCGTTGCTTGAGCAGAGAGGCAAAAACAGAGGTGTAAACTGTTGCTCCATTGCCAGCGTGTTGCTAAGCGACTGCAACAGAGTGCGCCAAGTCTGTTTACATAGAATAATATAACAGCATACATCTATCCACCGAGTGCATGGCTTTCACCTCTTCCAATAAGCAGCCTGGGCATCATATGAATCATGCAGATTTTTTTAGAAGGAATCAGTCGTCACTTGACCAGCCTTTCAGTAGAAATATTATCATTAGAGACGTGACTTTTTCTTCTGTCAACTATATATATATCTTGTACAGAGCTTGCCAGTTTATTTTACATGGACCAGCATGATGTAAAGTCCTATTCTGGGTTACATCACAGGCAGTTTGGAACTGTGGATCATTTCATAACAGGAACGACTCTGGAACTGAGATAAAATACAAGCTCTGTCTGTATGAAAAGCTTATGTCAGCTTCCGTCTTGATCTATCAATAGTCTAACAGTAACCATGGTGACAGTTAATATCAAAGAAAGCATGCGTAACAGCAGAGAATAATGTACCCCAAAACAAGGGCACGTGCATTCATCAAATCATTGGCAAACACATTTGATGGTGTGTGTGATGCAGCATGTGATCGGCCCAGATAACAACACTGGTGGAAGAAACTGGTGGAATGGAAGTGATTGGGATAATAGATAACTTGCACCTGCGTGGTTTTTTCCACATCTTACCTGAGGTTTGCCAAAGTCTGGGTTTACAACTTTACAGAACACCCTTAGTGTTTCCACAGTTCATCCTGGTGCCATCACCTCACCAGCTAAATGGTGCACATGTACCAGACCATGTAATGAAAAAGAAACTGGGACTAATTAGATCAGCTGACCTTCCCCCATTGCTCCTTGGGGTTAGTGTTGGCACTTGGTCTGTGACTAGGCAGTCTCATACTAGGCAGGCAAATATTCACAGATCTGAAGGAACATCGCAACATGCAATTGTTTGACGGGTCGTGATAAAAGAAACAGATAAAACATAGACAGAAGCTACTATGTGGACTAACATGAGACCTGAATGAGATCTGTGGTTTAGCACATTTTAGCTGCTAACTGGATTCATTGACTAAAATCATCAAGAGTAAGTATTAATGTGTTATATTTATGTTGAAAAGTATATTTCCATATTAATTACATATATATTTTCCAATCGAGACGCAGAACAACAGGTGCAGTGTAATTCAGTCATTTTATTTTGAAATCTTCCACATATTTATCCAACTTTGTTATTCGACCTTGTGGTCCAATTTTCCACACCCTGCCATGACAAAATGGAACATTCAGTTTTTCTAGTCATATTTATTCGTGCCTAATCTGTAAAAATAAAGTTAAATGAGAGATTAAACAAACAAAATGTCAATCATATTGTGCTCGACTAAACAGTGAAATCTGAAAAAAATAAAATGTTTGGGCGTAGGTTTCATTTCGTTCGATAATGTGTTGTCCTTAGTTAAAGTCACGTAGGTCATTATTTCTGAACATTTCTCCCACATTCAAAACATCCACTATGAGAACCAGCTGTTCACTTACTGTATTATATACCATATATACCATAATATACATGATATGCATTATTTGTTATTCGGTCTATTAGTGGCCCATTCATTTTAACATTCAAAAAGTTTTGCTAAAACTGCTTTGAGACAATGCTCCATTGTAAAAAAAAAAGTGCTATAGACATAATCTGACCTTTAACATTTTTGTATGCCCTTTGTGGGAGTTGAACCCAAGCCACTGGAGCACTAACTAACATGCCGCAGCTAAAAATCAGGAAAAACAAGAAGTACTAGTTTACCTCCCCTTATTTACTGGTCTGTGTTTGTAACTCAAACGATAACAATATTTAATCATGGTGCCTGTTAATTTTATTGTATTTATTGTGATTAATGGTGCTTTAATATTTTTTATGTAGTCATACAAGTTTACCAAATGAGATTCAGCAGAATTCATTTATGACTTCAATATTAATTCAATTAACATAAAAATGAATGATTACAAATGAATAATAGATTTTGATTGTAAGTATTACTTTCTCCAGGTACTTTTAATAACTGCATGTCCAATATAATGAAAATGAAAATGTGAATAATGTTGGAATTTATATGAATTCCAAACAGTACTGTATTTGAATGCTATATGAATGTTAAGAGAGCAGCGGTCTGTTGATGGAGCACTTATTTTCAATCCTTAACTCGTCAATGTTTTCCTTCTTATTCAAATGCCACTTGTGAAGGTATACTGCATTTATACAAAGACTCTTCTCTCTCCTGAACTTCTACCCACATCAGTAAAAACAAGTGTGAAATAAGGAGGAGGATGATATTTCAAGGCAGGGAGCTGAGGGGTTTTGAAATCTTTTATTAACATACAGAAGCACGAAGCATGTCACAAAATCTTGTGCTTGTTTCAAAAACAGCCTGTAAGGAGAGGACGGAAAACAGAGAAGGGAGATAGAATTTAAAATCAAAATCAAAAAGACAGTTGCTAAGCCTTGCTTCAGGGACAAGGAAAATTGTTGTGGTAGTATATTAGTAGTAATAGTAGCAACAGAAGTGGTAGTAGTAATCTCCTAGTAGTGCAAGGGAGAGGAAGAGCATAAGGATCACTACAGAGGAGCTCAGAGGGTGAAGAGTACACTAAAAACACTTTAAAAGGGTCAGGATTATTGTTAAAGATGCTGCTTGGTTCTCAAAATCCAGTATTTAGGCAAAACATCCAGATTAAGAAACCCCATCCATTCCTGCACCAGTCCTCGCAGTTATCTACATGTTTTTCACTGTCGTCCCATGCTGAAAGTACTAAACTAGAGCTATTTACAGAACAATACTACATTGGTTGAGTATTATTGCTTTTATTTTGTAATAAAAAAATGGATAAACCAAGCCGTGGGATCTCTGTACTGATGTACTGGTAAGAAATACGTAACTACGGAAGACTGACAATAGTCCGAGCTACAACAGAACTCTAACGTAACAGAAAGTTCTAGATGGAAATTCGAATGATGGGTATTTTTGTCAGAATAATGTATTATTCTGAATGATTTACTGCAATGTACAGTTTTGCATTCCAAATGTATGGTGCGATTCAATTTCAAACCCACTAAAATGGTAACTCGGGTCTGAGAGCCAGCGGGTCAGATTGGACGTCACTTAAAGGTGTGAGTTACTGTAAAGCCCATTGGGGAACTCTCCCTCAAAGCTGACGGCCCTGTGATAAAGTGGCGTCCTGTCCAGGTAAACAGTCTGTGTTCTTCAGGACCAGGCCACACCACCAAAAATAAAACTGTAAAAAAATGAGTTTGTGAGATCGAATAACAGATGAGCTGCTATAATTCTCTGAAGGAGTTTACCAATGCATTGCAACTCCCAAAACTACAACTTTTTCATAAGCAATGTAGTTTACAGGCTGGAACATATTGAACTCATGCTATGCTGAGAGTACTTCAAAGTACTTAGCTTGGCTTGCTGGAAAACAGCTAGACAGCCACGAAATTGTGCACATGCAGGTTTCGGAAAACAAAGCTGCTAAAACCTGAATCAATTCTTGAATTACAAGCGAAATGCAAATTCTTCCTGACTTTGCAAACCTGTGTAAGCTGCAAGTTTTTGGTATAACCATTTAAGAACAGCCTGTTGATTGGATTAAGTACAGGATCCACTGCCTGAAAGCAAAACTTGAGGAATGACCAAATGACACTTATTGTTAGATAAGATGCCTTTAAGAAGCAAATTGTACTGTGACTTACTGGAAGCTTAATTTGTGATGGGAGTGAGATCTCTTTGGATTAGGGGTTTAGTAAAACTACGTACAAAATCTGTTATCCAATGTAAAGGTCTCTCTAATAAAAGCACGCACACATCCATACAGGCGTTAATCAAGTCTAAAATCCAGAATATATTCTGTAAATTTGCAACCATGGAAATTTAATAGGTAGGCAAAATGTACACATACCAGCTTCTACAAAGACTTCCATCATAGTGTAAAAACATCAAATGACCAAATCAATTGGCACAACACAAATATAGCTTCGAATCTCCCCATTGGTCAAAGTCTTTAAATTAATACAGACCGTAATTTTACGTATATTGGCACCTTAGGAACACAAATCTCCCAAGACTGTATAACATGAGGTTAAAAGACACTGATTTAGAATAACACCAAACACTGTGGTCTGTGTCTAATCATTATCATCAGAAACATCGACCAACAAAATAACTCTGCATTTTTTAAGGACTAATTCAACTAAGAAAATGACTAACAACAAGCCTGAGTGACGGGAAATTTCTGTACTACCTTGGCTGAAGTTAAGAACCTTTCTGTTGTTCCAGGTTCTTGCTTGTGAATAAAACAGGACACGCTATTTGCTACTGGTCACACCTGTTAGGCACAGAGAGTCGATACAACACAGGTGAGTGCTAAATACACACCGTGCTATACTCTGCATAGCAAAGAACAGAAAGGAAATAAATAATGACAAACATACACCCATGCCCACACACACAAACTAACCAAGAGAGTTCAAACCAGCAGGCATCTTAACAATACCCCTGATCCTTTTCAGTGGCTAACCTTTTTGTTTCTTCCCTAAAATATCATACAGATTTTCTGATGTATTACTTGTAGTAACCTTTGTAAAACAGGGTTTTTTTTGGAGACGTAGGCTAGTACTCGTCTGGATTCTTAGTCATCATCATCCACCACTGGATCTGTGTCCCAGCATGTAATGTCGATTTCTGTAGCAAGAAAACAAGCAGATATGTAAAACTTACAAAATGTAGGATATACAGTGGGAGATTATTTTCCTCAATGATAATAAAGTGTTTTTCACAAATCATATAATCGGTGTATCATAGTACATCGTTTTTGTTTGAACGACACGGTGAATAGAAGATAAACAATGTTATCCCAGCATGATTTCATAATGTCCAAAAAAGCTCTACTAAATCTACTGACACTACTGATTGCTTGGTTCTCTGTATACAAGTTACCCCACAAATACACAATGGGGTTTAGGTCGGGTGACTGTAGAGAAAAGTCCATAGCAGTCAACATTTCTTGATCTTCTTTAGTCTTTAAGTAATTGTTACAAAGCTCTGAGGGGTTTGTTGGGTCATTCTGCGGCACAAAACCCCCAACCAGGTATAGCATTACTATCAACAATTGCGTAGTAATTTTTTTGTAAGGATGTAGTTGATTCAATGCCAAACTCCAGAAATGGCAACACCAGTCTTGTGCATTCCCACCACCATGCTTCATTGTTGGTTTCAAAGGATACTTCAAATTCTCTACTGTTCTTCCACTTATATAACACTTTGGTTACTGCCGTAAATCTCAACCCTGGGATTCATCAGTAAACAGGACTTTTTGTGTGACTTGTATGTTTGTACAGCTGTGCACCATTTAATTGCTGTATTATATTAAGTGAAACAGTACATTGCCTGAATTGGACGTTGAACAGACATTACCATAGTCACAGAGATAGTTTGCACATAGCGTCAGTTTAATCAAATTAATTAAAGCTCAATGTGAAAACATTACTGCAACACTGTAATGCACCACTGAGCATTGACCACTCACTAAAAAATATAAAGACAAAAAAAACAGGTTTTTCATGCTTTTGAAGACTGCAATTTTCTCTTCTGTCAGTAGATGTAGCAAGGGTTCCTCATACTGGTTTTCTGTTATAAAATTTAGATTTAAATGAATGAATTATACTGTATGTATGTTATTTTTTGTCTGCCTAATCATGGTTAGGATAGAAATAATCCAGTTCTGGCAAAGCATTTTAGAACCCAGAGCAGTGCCAATTAGAAATCTTTAGTGAAACAATGATTTGATGCTAAGAAGAAGTTGTACTCACTTGTGATGTCATATTTCCCACTGTCACATTGATACGTAGTATAAAAAAAGTCTTTTTCAGAATGAAAAATCTGAAGCATGGCCATGTTTAGAACATCTGACAAGGAGATCTAATCAACCCAAGTGTCATCTGAGCATGCTGCTGAATGAAAGATATGACTGAAGGACATCTGGCCTTATTTTTTAAAGGAATTGACATTGGCAGTTTTGCAGTCCTGCCAAAGTCATGTAAAATTCATTTTCTCTCATATCTCTTTGCTGATTACATAAGTAGTAATGGAAAACAAATATTACAAATTTTCACTAGTAGTTTGTTCTCACTCCTGCTGTATATGTCACAAAGACAGTCAAACTACACTATCCAAACTACTATGATCCAAATACGGGTTACAACATGAGGGATATTTTAATACCTCCCCAAAAGAACCAGTAACCCACTAAAATGAGTGGCAATTTGAAAAAAGCATTAGCTCTGCACAACGTCTTAGTTCTACCTAAGTCCTTTACTTCAAATTGATTTAGTAGTTAATTATGTTAAATTTTATATATTTTATAATAGTATGTTAAATATGTTATACTTGTACTTGTATTATATTGTACTGTAGATGTAAGGTTTCGAAGAAACAAACCATGAGATATTGGATAATGTGCACACTCATGCTCATGATGGATCAGACACTGCACATTAGATTAGCAAAGTCCCACCCAATCCGCAGACAGCAGGCACCCAGTTGGGGCAATAAGAGGATCCACTGCGCCACTAGATTACACTGGCATGGTAAAACTAGTTGGTTTAAAAAAAACCCAAAAAAAACAGGAAAGAGCTAAGTTTTATCCCCATTAGGAAATACAGGAAACAACGCTCTGAATATACTGTATGACTATTAGTTATCAGATCCATTTCTCTGAATGAGGTACATATGGATGAGAGGGTTTAATTGTAAATGTTTTGCCCTTTATTAGATGGTATCCTATATTACAGCACAATAGCACATACTATCCCTTTTAAGTCAATGACAATATATTTCAGGGTTTAACTGGTTGTGTAAGAAAGTACATAAAGGTAAGGTGATGCAGACGATGCTGGTCTGTCACATCGCATCACACACCTATACAGTCTTATGCAAAAGCGTGGGCAAATAAAACTGGATGGGGAAGGGCTGTATCGAACTGATCCTATTTTCCATTTCGATCAGCTGATTTCAAGAAGAACTAATGCGGTGGTGTAGTAATGGATTACACTTTATCTTATTCACTGGTGCTACGAAAATGGACTGGGGCTGCAGTTGCAGTGTAAGGGTGATGATCCCTCATCTATACACTGCCTGGCCTCAGAAGAACAGTTCTTCATGATTTATTTCTACAGTAAAAATATTTTTATTTTAACAGTAAAGTGTCATATTTAGGTATGTTCCTGACTTTACATTTGTCTACAGAATTATGTGTGCTGTTGATCTAAATGCTTATAATACTTTTTGGATCTTGCACTCTTACCCTACTGCTGTCATTAATGCATTTATTCATAGACAATTACAAATATGCTTATCTTACATATGCTATAATAGGCTGTACATGCAATGTTGTACTTAAGTGTCAGTTTCATGTAATTAAGCTATTATTATTATTATTATTTTACTGTTGACTTGTGGGAGCTTTTATAATAATCCTGCTCTTACCTGGTGGTTTGTTGTAAAATACTGGTGTTGGATTCACTTTAGCAGAGCACTCATCAGCCTGAGCAAAATCCTCTTCCTGTGATTGGCTGAAATAGCCTTCACTTGCCTTTCAAACAAACAAACACGACATATTGAGAACCCAAAAATATACACAGTGCATAATGGCAGTATATGATTTGTTGCCATCTAGTGGTAAAAATATTGTCTACGTAGTCCAAACATCATGTGAAGCCATATATACTGTATAAAAATAATACAACTTTTCACTATATTTTTGTGTTTTGTAACACAAGATCCTATGGAGAGGTGAAATATAGAAACTCTTACACAGATTCCCTAGTCCCTCCTGCGCTACACTCTCACGTGTGGCAGACATTCTTTCTTTACTGTGCTGTTTTGTTTTTTCCCAGCCCCAGTCCATCCTTGTCTATTCTGATCTACCCTGGAAACAACAAGACTAGTCCTAGTGTCTTAGTTTCCCTTGGACAAAAGTGAGCTCTAACGAAAACAAAAAAAGACTTAATTCTCCTGTTTTGTAGTGTTGTCTCCTAAGCAAAAACGTTTATGCGTCTTCACCAGATATTCTCAGAGATCTTAATAAATACTCATACGGTCTAATATTATATATATTATATATATATTATATATCTCCCCCTATTTCTTTTGGAGGGATGACCAGCTCTTGGATGAGTCCTGCTTGGTCCAAACTTTCCTCCATTTAAGAGTTATGAAGGCCACTTGAGATCTTGGGAACTTTCAGTGCATCTGACATTTTTGCAACCTTCTCCAGATTTGTGCATCCAACCCTGCCTCTGAGCTCTACCAGCAGTTCTTTCTTTCTCATGGCTTGATTTTTGCTCTGATGTCCATTATTAGCTGTGAGACTGCTGTGTGTCTGTCCAAATCATCAAAGTTTATTTGTAACAGAAACATAAAAGAGAATTGCCATTAAGTCTATCGGCACTATAATTCAATTCAATTCAAGTTTATTTATATAGCGCTTTTTACAACGTAGCATTGTCTCAACTATAATTGCCTATAGTAACAATACGGATTCTATTCTATTCTTAAAGTCTTCAGCTATTAAAGAACAATCACTAATCACAGCTTCCAAAATAGGACAAAAACTAATAATCAAAAGCTTCCCTTAAATTCTATATTTTAACACTATATGTTGTATAACAAACAATTACATATTACTATTATAAATGATTCTGACCTGTGTTCCTTCTTTGAGCAGTGAGTCTCCGTTAGTAAGGAGTTCCTGACCCTCATCCAGCTCCTGGCTGTCAGAGGCCTGCTGGTAGCTCAGGGTCATATGGTGAGTCTCAGCCACATCCACCAGACTGGAGGGATGATCCTCAGTCGAAGGGCACAATGCAACATCAGGCACATCATCAAAGCTGAGCAATGGCTGGGGAAGGCCGGGTGATGAGCTGACATCGGCCATCAGGTCTATGATGTGGGGGTCCTGACAGGAAGTGTCAGCTGGCGCCGGGCTGCTCTCCCACATGTCCAGCAGTATGTCCTCTTTGGTAGATGGTGTCTCCATTGGTTGAACTTGAGGAGTGATGTTCTGGATTGGCTCAGATTCCTGCACCGGTGCATGCTCGGGGAATTCAGAAACTACAAAAGAGCAAGAGAAACTGAAGCTTTAGTGCTATGGAATAGTTTATCTTTCTCTGAAACTAAAGACATTTTTTTAAAAGAATGTATATAGTTTCCACAAAGTAACTGCTAAAATTGCCAGATGTTGTTTTAGTATTTTATAGACAATACATTAATTTTATATAATTTTAAATTTAGGTTGCCATTTGTGATTAGCAGCATCTTCATTATAACCTAGGGGCACCCCTGGTCTGGTCACATGACAACTGCAGACCCAGGAGCACTGAGAAACAAGAACCCTGCTCCTGTTGCCGATAAGCCGTAGACACCTCTTTACCTGAGTGGGGATCAACCAGAGGAACCAGCGCTAAATACTCTAAGGAACCAGTCTGACTATAATATCTGTGATTATTTAGTTTAATCTAATAAAAAAAAAAACTTTGACTCAAATCAAACTATTCGAAGTAACCTCATACCATAATCACAACACTAAGAGTCAGATACTGAAATCCCACTCATGTCCAACTTTAAATAGTAAATAGAATCTCAGGCTTCAACACTTTTCTGACCAATAATGGCAATATCCTGCATTCTTTCAATAAACTTCAACACTAATCTATTTAATACATTTACAAAATACCAGACACTAATCATTGTTTGCTTTGTTTTATCTGCTGGGAGCACTGAATGTTATATAAGGTACTTCCTGGCATGAAATTTCCCTGGTTAGTTAATGATCATCAGTTTAAGGCTTGATTAGAAGCTTTACCAAACTATGCAGCCAGGCTGAGAGCTGAGAAAGCCAGTGAGCTGTGAAGGTAAATGAACCTCAGCAAACAAATGAGTTCCAGATTTCATTTGAGTCTGTTTGCTTCAGAGGGCTGATATGTGAGGACACTGCAATAACATCCTCCCAGTTGATATTAAAAAAACAAGGCCTGCAGACAAACACTAGTCAAACAGCCACGTGGCCAGTAAGAGATTTTGACAGCTGTAAAGTACACTGGGATATTTCATTTTTGTGATAAGATTATGTAACTACTTATTCTACATGAGTTTTTATTTTGGACATGTACAGTTCTTTGCAAAAGTATTTGACCATCATTTTTCATTTAAGCAGTGGTAGAATGACTCAATAAAAAATTTCAAACTTGAATTTATCACACCATGATGCTCTTTCCACTAATCTTCATTCCAATCTGTTTGAGCATTGTGAGCAAATCTTGACCTTTTTGTTCTGTTCTTCTTCTGAAAATATGAGATTGAGTTTTCTGGCCATGGACCCAAAATGTTTTGTTCACCAAGCCACTTGGTTATCACTTTTGCCTTGTGACATGGTGCTCCATCATGCTGGAAAAAGAATTGTTCATCACCAAATTGCTCCTGGATGTTTGGGAGAAGTTGCTCTTGGAAGATGTTTTGATACCATTCCTTATTCATGGCATCAGGTCTGGGTGAACCCACTACCATAGATGAGAAGCAATGATGACTGAACGTTTCCTCAGAGGTAACCAAGAAAACTTAAAAGCACCACTACCATTTTAAAGCAATCTATCTGCTTTTCTAATCAGCATGACAGAGTGATCTCAGCTGTCTTGTTCTCATTAACTTTTTCTCCTGAGCTAATGAGATCATCACTGAACTGATGTTAGCAGTGCCTGGAATAAAATTCCTCTGATCACTCTTCACAATATAGAGTTAAAACAAATTGCCACCATGAAAACTGGTGCAGCAAACTGTGAAAACCAGAAAATTTTCAGATCTTTTGGACATGACTGTACAGTTATTATGCCATCGCTAAAACACTGGTATCTCTAATCCAATGGTGGCCTAAGACTTTTGCACAATGTTGCATATCTCTATATTAATACATTATTCATGTTTAAGGATGACCAAATTAATTTCTCTTCAGAAAATACTGTACAGGTATTGCATGCTCTGCTGTATTAGCTAGAGCACATGTTATAGGACATGAAACAGTTATCAGATTTACACATGGATATACAAAACGTTTTTTCAAAAAATTCTTCAGTGTTTTTACGATTTTTAAAAGCTCCAGTATTCTTGGTTCTATGTCCTTGTCATGGTACCTAAAGCTGTGTTGCTTAGAGTGTGTCATTATAGTAATTAATACAAGGTTATTGCATCTCAATTCACTCATTTAGCACAATGGGCTTCCTTTTAATATATGTCGTGTCTTAGTGATAGTGACACAACATTTACCCTACAGTACTGCTACTGTGTTGCATGTCAACCCCAAACACACACTGATATTTCTGTATGAAAATTTGGTTGTGCAACATTGTCATACATATACATACAAACTATGTATCATTACATCCCAAATGACAACATTTAGCTTAAATTAACTTTCAAAATGTGGACAGTTTCCTAAATCACTTACCCCAGTCCTTTTGGCTGTTCTCCTCTTTTTCTTCCTGAATTGCAATTTTAGGGATGGGTGTGGGTGAAGCAAGTGCCAAACCGAACTCTGTGTCGCCTTCATCAGATACATCTGATCCACCAAAGAGACAGAGAACTTTCAGTATGAGACCACATGAAGAAAATGCTGCCTCGTAAAACATGGTACCCATCCAAATATTACTACAATCAAGTTGTGATAGTTATTGTTTTGGTAAGAGATAAGACAAGCCAGTGAGAAGAGAAAGGCATTACATAGAGATGCACCAAATCCAGTGTAAAAAACAAGACTGGTCTGAAATGCTGGATGTGTGTAAGACCTATACCCTGAAAATTGTATGCTGTGAACGCCGGTGATGTCAGCTGACATAAATCGTGTACATGAACACAGGACACAGTGGACACCCTTTCACCTGACATCACAGTGCACATATTCAGAGTTGCTACAAAACTGTCAGTATCGGGTACCAGTCAGAGCTCAGGACTTTGATGTTGGTTTAATATACTGTTTATGAATTATGGGATAGGTGCACCTCTAACATAAACACATAAGGCATGCTGGAATATGATTCTGAATAAGCAATTGTGAAAAATACTGACCTACAAACATACATGTCATTCCAATAAACAAACCAACATTCCATTCATGCAAGTGGTGCCTCATTCAGACAAGTGCTAAAGTTCATGTACAATCTAGACCAAAGTGAGCATCTTGGGCACCTTTTTTAGTGTTTCACAGGACCATGAAATAACATTTAAATGTAACATGCAGTCTTTTCATTTCTGCACATTTCCAATGGTTGAACATTGAGGTGTCCACGATTAAATTGAGGTTTTAGAGTGTCACACTATTGGATCCTTTTTGTAATATTAAACACAGCTTATCCTGGTCAGAGAGGATTGGGAGGTGGGAAACTACCCCAAATCCTACGACCTGTCTCCTTTGCCTGTGTGATGTCCAGCCAGGCCCAAAGCCACCACCTGATCTTAAACCCAGGTCAAAGCAGTGGGAGCTGTCAAAGTAACACTGTGATACCCAAGTGCCTGCATCAAAATCTTTCATTCATTCACTCATTTTCTCATCTAGTTCATCTAGTCAGGGTCATGGGGGCGCACAGGGCACAAGGCAGAAACAACCCTAGACAGGGCCAATCCATCATAGGGCACATACACTGACACACTCATACACACACAATAAGGGACACTTTGAAAACACCAATTATCCTAACATACATTGTTTTGGAATGTGGGAAAAACCAGAGTACCTGGAGAAAACCCATGCGGACATAGGGAGAGCATGCAGACTACACGAAGGCAGAGCCCAGGGTCAGGATCGAACCTGTCATAAGCAGCTGTCATAAACACACTGTCAAACTTCATCACTTTTTAGTGTCTTTGATTGCAGATTTAGCTAACATTGCTAGCAACCAATTAGGGCTAGTAACCCAAGAATCTCCTTGGGAATAAAACTGTATTCTTAAAACGCAGGTTGTCGCTGGTGAGGACAATAATGATATGATATGATATGATATATGATATGATATATGATATATGATATCATATTAGTATAATAGATGATGGATGATGGGTGATGACTGAACATTGAATTATGTAATCAGTATACAAACATGAACTGTGCCAAAATGCATAGATGGACGCATTATGAACTACATAATGCTACATAACACATATTAACCAACTTTTGAGCTGAAATGACCCAGTAAGAAACAATGACGTATTATTTACAAAATTAGCTAACTGATACATATCCAAAACTAAATATAAAAGTAATTTAAGTACATTCCATCATAAAACAGAAGAAATTCATTAGCAATAGAAATACAGTGAGTACGAAAAGTATTTAGACCCAATCAAAAAAGTTTATTTTATTTCTCATTAATGTACACTTAGCATCCCATCTTGACAGAAAAAAAACAGGCGTAGAATTGTTTGTAACTTTATTAAAAAAGAATACCGAAATATCACATGGTCTGTTTTTTTCTGTCAAGATGGGATGCTGAGTGTACATTAATGAGAAATAAAATGAACTTTTTTGATTTTAGCAAATGTCTTCAATGAAACAAAGAGTGATCAATTTAAAGGGGTCTGAATACTTTCCGTACCCACCGTACATGCAATAACCACTTTGTTGTAGCACATGGAACATTACCACACAATTATCAAGTGACCTATCACAAAATGCTTACTATTATATAAGGGCATCACACAACAGATGGTGGGATAAATGGACAATAAATGTGTAAATATATGCATACGTATGGGTTTTCTATCAGGTTCACTACCAAACTGTTTAATATTTTATTTTGGGTTTCTTTTTATTGTTCCAAATAGGTCTGTCTCTGTGACTACAACCCAGCCCACACACTATGTACAACCCTGAATATCAAAATGGTACTGTCTATTTACTAATCTTACATTGTTTGGAGTGTCAGTAGTTTCAATGTCTACTCACAATAACGCACAAATAAAGAAACAAGAATGAGATCAGGTGCTAAATATTCAGATTACGTGCGATGTGGCTTTATAACATTTCTTAAAATCTGACGTCAGGGTGTAAACACAATTAGTGACAAGGCATAACAATGCATGTAAAGGAGTACACTGTCTATACGTCAACAACTACTTTTATCTACAACCCCATATCAGAAACGTACAGTATGAAAACTACATGGGGCATGACCACAGCCCCCTACCATAACAGGTGGACTACCTGGAATACTAATTCATCTGACCACAACACATTTCCACTGTGTGATCGTCCATCCTAGATGCATCTGAAACCAGATGCCATTTCTGGACCTGGTGAACTTGAGCAGAATATCCCAGGTTTAGAATGTATGCAATTAAATAAAAGTCAAAGTAAATGAAAGTTACACTGTGTGTGTTTTATATGCATTTTCCATACTGTCTCATTTTTTCTGATTTCTTTTTCAGATAATCCTGAAAAAGAAGGGTGTTCAAGATATGGGCTGATGTTGAGGTGAGAAGGGATTTGCATTATACAGAATAACCGGTCAAAGATAGTCACAGCCAGGCTGCACACACTCACAGGTCAGGAGGACAACACAGGAAATGCATGCGAGGCAGGTGCCATCCATTCACAGGAAACATGGCAAAAGTAGAAGAAGGAAGGGGAATGTGTGAGCTTGAGAAAACTGCACCTCACAGCTCTACAGAATCAGCTTCTCATTAGCTTCTTAATCTCTTTAGAGATAGAGAGGCCAAGAGCATCAGAAACTGGCACTCATGAAGGACTAGAGAACAATGTACTGAACATAAACTGAATTAATCTATACCAACAAGGTAGGTTTGTCTAGTTATGAATTTCTATTATGTTCTCTTTCTTTACAAGTAACAGATCAGATTACAGACTACAATCAGTAACTATTGACTTCCAAAGTTTACCTATATAGTGGATATACAGGGCTACTGAGTGTAATTGAGTGCCTCTGTACACCTTCTGGCCTTCTTCTCATCAACAGACAGCAGACTTCTATGATAAGAATAAATCAGTCCTGAGACATCCTACGCTAACCGTATCCTTCCAACATCCTTGTCAATTGCTCTAACTGCCGACAGTAGCAGGTGTTGCAGTCGCAAATAAGCAATCGCTCATCCAGCTTTCCTTCCTCAGACATGGCCAATTG
>JAUZSU010168238.1:0-13343 GCA_034780255.1 Parotocinclus maculicauda | reverse complement strand
TGATGAACTGAACCCAAAGATCTTTGTCTATGTACACAAAAGGTCTTTTGCTATCCAGAGTAGATAGTTATTTTTTCATGTTTTCAGCTTCCAGGAATTGTGTACAGATCCTTGCAACATGAGGCTGTGCATTATCATGCTGCAAAATGAGGTGATAGTTGTGGCTGAATGGCATAACAATGGACTTCAGAATCTCATCACAGTATCTCTCTGCCATCATAAAAATGCACCTGTGATCATTGTCTATAACATACGCCGGCCCATACCATGACCCCGCCGGCAGCTTGGGTCACTTGATTCACAGCGTTGACATCAGCAAAGCGCTCACCCACATGACACCATAAAAGCAGTGTGCCATCTACAGGGAAAGGCGAGATTCAGCCGTGATGAGAACACATCTCCAATGTGCCATACACCATCGAATGTGAGCATTTGCCCAGCCAAATCGATTATGACGACGAACTGCAGTCAGGTGGAGACCCCGATGAGGACGGGCTTACAGATGACGTTCCCTGAGATTGTTTTTGACAGTTTATGCAGAAATTCTTTGTTATGTTATGTAACCCAACTGTTGTTACAGCAGCTGTCCAAAGCTGGATGTGGAAGTCCTGGGCTGGCCTTTTGAAGATGACTTATGGAAGATAAATGAACATTCAATTCACTGGCAACAGCTCTGGTGGACATTCAAAAGTGTTGCGCTTATATTTTTGTTCAGTATATACAGCCATGGCCCTAAATTTTTTTCAGATAATGAAGTATTTATCCCAGAAATGTATTGCAATTACATGTGTTTGGATATGCACATTTCCTTTGTGTGTATTGAACAAAGAAAGAACAGAAAAAAGCCAAATGTGACATAATTTCATGCTAAACTCCAAAAATAGGCCGGACAAAATTGTTGGCACCTTAATATTTGGTATATTTTGAAACAATAACTGAAATCAATCACTTCCTATTACCATGAACAACCTTCTTGCACCTCTCACCTAGAATTTTGGACCACTCTTCTTTTGCAAACTGCTCCAGGTCTCTCATATTTGAATGATGCCTTCTCCAAACAGCAATTTTAAGATCTCTCCACAGGTTTTCAATGGAACATGCCGTAGTTAAAATCTTAGTCATTTATAACACGTCATTTCTTTTGAGAAATGTGTTTTTCATTATAGCATAAGCAAATTGTTTGCTTCTGCATTTAGTGGTATGATTAGGCTTGGTCTGGGCTAAACATTGAGACTTTAGATTCCATTTTTACTGTGGTATGAGTCAGTCATTCTAATCCTGCAGCCACCGCTCCGGGGCCATGATTCATTAAGCAGTTCTCTCTGGAGTAATTGTTTCGGACTTCTTTCTTGTATTTCCACTTAAAAGCCACATTATGTATATGTTAGGTTCTGCCCTCATGCTGCCCTGTCACTCTGATTTGGCCTGGCTCTGATTGTAATGTGCTTGTTACTGATTGGTAGCTAGAGATACATATGGAAAGGTATACTATAATAAATGACGTCTGCTCTCTCTCTCTCTCTCTCTCTCTCTCTCTCACTTTCTCCCCGTTCTACAGCTTATCATATTGTTGTGTTGTTCAACATGAAGAGCACAGCTGTTGCTCAATGAACATCTGTACTCATTTGCATATTAATGAATAATTATTTTAATTCGATTGCCACTAACTTCTTGATTCGCATGAAAGAAAATTAACATCTGGGGAATGCTGCCACTGTTTAAATGAATTTTTTTGGGTTTGAATTACTGATTAATATAAATGCACCTTATTAAATAATAATGAAAATGGGTCACAAATGAACAATTGAAGACAAATCATTGCTGCTTTTGTTGTCACAGCAGGGGTGCTTGGGTTACAAAGCTGTGTAATACTCTAAACCCACAGTTCCCATTCTGTGATCTGGGCGCCAAACATCACAATGGCTCTGTGAGGCTCTGTCTGCTCTAACATTATCAGAATGTTAAATCAAATTGAAATAAAACACAGACTAGAAAAATAAATCTGTGTATAAAATTGCTTAAAATTATTTTTTATTAAGCCTATGCTGTATTTTACCTAAACGTTTAGACGTCTAGAAAGCCAGAACCAAAATTTTAAAAAAGGTATAATTTCACGTTAATTGTTGCCACTAAAAAGTTGCAATGAATAACTTTATAATTTTAGTCTGTGTGTGTAGGCTGCAGACCTTTATTTCGATTTGCATCGGGGGCTCAGAGGAAAAAGCTTAGGAACCACTGCTTTAGCCCATCACCACACTCCTCACACATACACAAACAATCACACATAAACACACCCACACTAATAATTAGCCTTATACGGGAGGGAAGACTGTTGGGGGGGAAACAGCAATCCCACCCCAAGCAAGCAACAAAGTTTGGAGTTTTGTCCAGAGCACTCCTACACCTGTGACTGGTGTTTTCCAGTGATAGGTACCAGAAATCCCAAATTCCTGACCCAGATAAACCATGAAACTTGAAATAAAAATATTTATAGAGCTGAATAGTTTTACCATACCAGTCACGTTTGCACTACAGTTTGGTCTGTAGGATAACAAAAAAATATTTACAGGTGCTGTAGTCTACTGAAACATTACCTTGCCCTGGGCAATAAGCCTGAGGGCTGGTTTATACTGACTTTTAAATAGGCTTTCCAAGTATAAAGGTTTGATAAGCACTTTGCACAGAGGAGAGTGATTCTAAAACACCAAAATATACAAACAGTCTACAACATTTTCCTAAATGGGATAAAACTAATTAAAAATATAATTAATAGACCTCCAACTGGTTTGTTTTTATTAAACACTACAGCCTTTTCTATTCTTAATGCACTCCCGTACATTTTGTATGCAGTCATTTCTCCTCAAATGTCAGCAGAGGTGCTGGTTCTTATGAAATCCGTGTTTAGGGATTATTCTTATAGATTAAATGTTGCCCGGGCATTTTAACTTGCACCCTGCTATCTAAACTTACACTATCCGGATTCCGAAAGTACTAAATCCTAAATCCAAAATACTTTCCCTTAAGGAATGGCGATATGAATGTCAATCAAAAAAAATGTGAAAAATGCAATTCTGAAATTCCCTCTACTGAATGCCTATTCGCATAGTTTAATATAAGCAGATGATTTTCACACTGCAGAGAATACGTACAGATTCTCAGAATTGAGGAACGCACAGATTGTAAAAATCTAAAAGCGATTGTGATCAATCATAATAAATTCTGGGCCCATTACAAGTTGTGCAATAACTTTCACTAGCTTTAACTAACTTAAATTCATAACTTATTTTATACACTGTGCTGTAAACACGTCTCAGCCACTCAAACACGTTTGTTTATGAGACAACTAACTAACTGCTAACTGGTATTTTCTGTAGAATTCAGGACTGTGTTGATTGTTAAATTTAAAATTAAAAGAGACTGTGGTGGCTTAGTGGTTAAGATACTGGACTATAGACCAGAAGTTCCAGCATTGAAATCTCACCCCTGTCAAGCTGTTGTGTCCTTGAGGAAGACCCTCAAATTGTTACGAGATGTGGTGTTTTTTGGTAGGACCCAAGAATGCGGGATAGATGGAATCCCACGACGTATAATAATAATGGGGAAATAATATAGAAAAACTAAAAGGGGATTAAGAGCGGAGCCAACTAGAGTGAGGATCTAGAGAGCGCAGAATGCGCCGAGGCGCCAGAAAACGAGTATGAACTCGGGCGCGCGAAGAGCGCGAACGCAAACAGATTGCGAAAGGCGCCAAAATGCCAAGGGGCGAGCGTGAGCTCGGGTGCACGTATGGCGCGAGTAAGCCGAGCCGGGGAGCATCCCATTCAGGACGGGCAGCCGGCTGGAGTGAGGCTCGTTGGGTGCCGACGACGGAGGAACGTGAACTCAGGCGTGCGAGGAGCGCACGAGTACGGGACAGGAGACCCTGAAAGTGCCCCTAAAATACTAAATACCTCGAGGGTTTACCCCGTACATGTCCATCGGCACTAAAAGTCCCCGGATGTAACCCACTATCCCTATAGGTGCGCGTAAGGGCGCAAGCGCGCCGGTGGTTGGGCATGCGTACCGAATGAAGACGACCTGGCAGTGAACAACGCTAAACCCACACCTAAATAGCAGGAGGAGCAGCTGTTCGAAATCAGGTCGTAAATTGGACACTGGATATAAACCGCCTCACCGATTGCTCTGTAATGGCGACTGGCGAGGACGACCGAACGCTCTGAGGCGAAGGTAGGAACCCTAACACAAATAAGACTGTATCTGTTGTAAGTTACTCTGGATGAGGGCATCTGTTAAGAGTAAATGAGTGAATTCATGTTTGCTCTACATTCACTCTACATAAGAGTGTATATTTAGGTATTGTTAAGTATAAGTTAAGTATGGGGGTTAGGGACAATGTACCATAACTTACAAAAAAGGGGGTGCCACAGGTGCTACCAAAAGTACTGTTAAATTACAGTCAAGTGAAATCAAATATATACCTGTATATACTGGTCTAAACTCATTAACTTTACATTAATTTCATTACCTGCACCATTAACTGAACAATTACATATTTTGCACTTTCAGTACAGTTATATAAGCAGAAGAAATACTTTAATGAATAAAAAAAATCTAACCAAATATTCTTCAGTATTATTTACTTGTTGTAGTTGACTTTATAACAAGCTATTGACAAACATGCCACCAGACATAGGGCAACTTAATTGTGTACAATGCTTAATAATGTATAAATTGTAAAAGCACAAAATACAGTGTGTGTGGGTTGGGTAGTGGTAGGCAGTGGATGAAACGAGGCAGTGGCAAAGCATTTGAAGGGGGGCATTCAATCCTTCAAAACTTTTTTTTATTTAAAACTGTTTTTTATTGTTCTTTCAATGCATCTTACTATATATAATTTATATATTTATGTATACAATGATCATACTGGCAGTACAACTGATTTTGCTATGGATTTAGTTACCCCCTCATGCAAATCCAGAGTTGGGATTGGGAAAAAAAGACTGGGGACTGCTGACTCATAGCCAGGTCTAAGGCATGCCACTGGTCCTGCACAGTTCTAAACTTTAGCTGTGGTTACGATCAATACTTTACATGTTAAATACATTTAAGCGTCCTTCGGATACCCTGATTATCCTCCCACCTTCCAAAAACATGCCAGTGGGTGGAATACCTAGTCTGAGATGCGATTTCTAAACTGATCACCGTATATTTCAACTTGGCTACCTTGACCTGCTACCATTGAGAAATGGCACTGGATACTCCAAAGACTTGTATACTGTCAAGCACTACAGCCCTCTCTCTCTCGCTCGATCTGACAAAAGATCAGAGAACTGCTCTATCTCTTATTCCATTCATACCTAACAAGTCTCTGAGCGCCCACAGCAAACCTAACCTATTCCCTGACTTGTCTTAATGTTCTGCTGTATCAAAGCCCAGGCTTCACAGAATGATAGGATGGGGTTATCTCTAATATTTCAGTAGCTTTGGTAGTGCTAAGAAACGCTATCAAGGCAGATAACAGCTCTGCACCTGGAACAACGTTTGCATTCGAGGAGCCAGTGGCATGGTTAGGTCGAATAGAGCCGGATGCATCATGAATAAGTAGATTTATTTAGGGATTAGACAGCACATATAACGAGCTGAGTATGAGCTAGTAAAGAGCAAATGCGCCCCTCATCACTCCAGAGATAAGGGCACAGAATAAGTACTGAATTATTCTATTTGAGATGCGGGGATTACCAGGTGGCCAGGATTTAGAGGGCTTGTCTGGGATTGTGGCCAAAACACTAGAGTAAACACCTGTCCAACCACACATGGTCAGAGGAAGCACTGGCCTGAGCTGTTTTTACTCGAATATCACACATAATCATAACCTTATGCAATGAGCCTGCCTAAGCTAATTGAAGTGCTATTTAAAATGCTGCCCTCAGTCAGATGTAGATTTTGCCATGCAAAACATGAGGTTAAATGTCAGCCAACACTACAAGTAGCTCTTAAAATGTCATCTGGTTTTCACTTAATTACCAGGAGCTATCTATTGGCACTTTTCAAACTCATTTTTAAGAAAAGCCTATATTCATTATGCTAACTTGGCAAAAACATATTACTAGGAATACGTCTTGTTGTTGGTTAAAAAGTTAAGGGTGTCACCTCATAGCACCAACAAACCCAGGCCTGGGTGCTGCCTGGTTCTTCCCACATCTCTGTGGGTTTCCTTCAACTACTTAATTAGTTCCAAGTGTCCCAGTTAGTAAGATATCAGTTTATATCAGTTTCCAGTGTCGATGAGTGAGCATTTAAGTGTATGAGCACTGTGATGTACTAGCATCCTGTCCATAGTTGGTTCCTGCCTTGTGCCCCCATGAATAACCATCCCCTGATCCTGATTCCTAGTATTAGATTAAGTCAAAGCAATAATTTTAACTCCACTTATCACATATTCTTGACATTATTATATTCATTTTTAATAGAATATTTTTTATTATATTCTATAGTTTTATATTCTCCATTTTTAATATACTCCATAATATTGTACTACAACTAAGTCACCAGAGCTGCTACTGGATTAAGCAGTTATAGAAAATTAATAAATAAATGAATGTCAAAGCCAAAACAGGAACCAAGGAAAAAGTTCCGTCAGTACTACTGACATATTTTATACACAGTTTAGACCTATATACAGAACTGTACAAAAGGCTGATATATTATATAAACCATTATATTTATTTTAAGCTAAGACTTTCGGTGATCAATGCACTTGATAGTTTTACAATACAGGTCTACGTCAGTTTTGATGACTACAAGATAGCATGCGCTCTTTATGTATTTAAGTGTGCTGAATCCTAAACTCACATCTGTTTCCTCCAATCATGTACAGTTTCTTCACAAAATGCTGTACACTCATAAACTCTAATAGTAATAACGTAACATTATTATTTAGCTATGCTAAAATACCCAAAAAGATAATTAAAGTGCAGAAAGAAATGCTAAATATGCAATCGGTATAACAAACACCAATGGCAGCATGCAGTCATGGATATGAATGTCATTCAACACTGGAATAGTTTGTGGAGAGTGCCAGAAGGATCCTAAAATGTGGACTGTGGTGGTCTAGTAGTTATGGCAATGGACTATGGACCAGAAGGTCCAGGTTACAAATCCCAATATATCTCTAATGATGTTGTCAGTGAATGAACAGTTTTTAAGAGTTGTTGTACCTTTTCAACACAAGGCCACCACGTCAGTGTCACTGTAGCACTGAGATCCGAATAAAACCTGATCTGTGCCACACCTGTGGGGATCCTGACCATTAGTGAACAGAATAAAAAAGAGTAACAGAGTATGTGCAGTGACCACTAACACTTCAATAAAGAATAAGCAGAATATGCATTAAAATATACAAAATGCCCTTTTCACAGTACTTTAGCTGTTTCATACAAGCATTCTTATCATTTTAACTGCATCAATAAGCAATAAACATCTTCGCTTTACTTCTAAAACCTTTTTGCTACAGTACAGCTCGTCTTACCACAGTTTTCTCGTTGCTATCTATGAAATAGTACAAAAACATAAATGTAAAGAAAGTACTGCATGTTCTGCTACTGTTAGGTGTAGATACACAGTGTGACTCAGACAGCAGGCTAGTGTTTAGCACTCTAGACGAGTGCTGACGGAAGGTATCAGTGAGGTGTGAATAGGTCAAGTCATACCAGACTCCTACTTGGAGCCTGAACAAAGCACTCCAAGGAAAACAGCAATATTATTCCTGCAGCGTTCTGATCCTTTACTCTGTCTGAATGTCAGAACATGCCACTATGTTTTCTTTTTATTGGTATCTGTACAGTGCATCTCTTCTTCTTACTCACACTCCAACCTGGTTCACTGAAACTGCAGGTTTCTCAGCAGAAACTTAACTTTGATAGTGTTCTTTAGGTTCAGCTACTGTATGTACTGGCAGCTGTCAGACCAAACTAAATGAATTTTATTCAGCCAAAGGGGAGGAGAGACAGAAAAATTAATAGCCCCCATGATCCTGACAGGAAAAACATTAAATGTGGTGGAAAACAATACTATAATAATAATAATAATAATAATAATACATAATAATATAATAATAATAATATAACTATAATAATAATAGGGCATCACATTGGCTCGGTGTGTCGCACCGCTGCCTCACAGCAAGAAGGTCAATCCAAGGGTGGAGCGGCTCCCTATGTATGCATGGGTTTACTCCGGGTACTCCAGTTTCTTCCCACTGTTCAAAGACATGTGTGTTAACTGGTGTCTCTAAAGTGGCCCTTAGTGTAAGACTGTGGGCTTGACTGTGTGTGTGTGTGCCCTATGACGGATTGGTACCCCATCTAGGGTTGTTCCTGCCCTTGTGCCCAGAGATGGTGCCCAGGGCCCCATCGAGACTCCATGTGGATTAAACGGAAAATATTCAATTAATGGATGGATACACAGTAATAATAAAGAGAAAATTAAATAGTGCCTTTCACACAACCCAGCGTTGTTTTACATCAAAACAGAACCAATCACGAGAGGTAGTGTTAGAAAGAGATGCACATAAACACTTAGAAGAACAGGTTTAGAAATGAGAATCGAAGAAAGAGAGTAAAAAGTAAGAACGTATAGAAAGAGGCAGGGAGTTCCAGAGCAGAGGGGCAGCAGCACTAAATGCTCTGCCGTACATAGCTGATGATCTGAACGTTGGCACAGTCAGGAAGACCTACATCAGAAAACTTTATCAAAAAGAGATGTAAGGTTGGATGTAAGGGCCAACAACTTGTTTATTATTCCAACACCTAGGATAGAATTCTTAATAGTATTTAACTATGACTGTGATATTACAACTAAAATTGTGTGTCATACTGTTTTGTCAATAAGATGTTACAAGTTTCTTATGAATTACACTATTTTAAATAAACCCCACTGGAATTACATTTTTTTTGGATTTATGGGGGGCACTGCAGAAAACGTTTGGGAAACAATTTTGTAGAAGATAAAATCTTGGCCAAATACTGTGCAAACTGCAGAAAATACTTAACAAAAATGCATGCAATTGATGACATTCTGCTTGGGCCAGCTGGCTTAATGTCCTACTGCTTCTAAATCACATTCTGTGTAGTATTAAAAATTACTCAACCCTATTTTAAAAAGAAAAAGTAAGTTCAGTACAAGGGTTCAATACATTTATTTCTGTTTAAATGTTAAGAGGATCAGAGATAGACTCTGAATAGGTCTGAATGATTCAAAAGTTGTTTAAACCCATTTCTCAATACCACTTAAACTGCCATATGTGATGTAATTGGTGGCAGCATTTGTTATGTCCTGCCATCTGTTGCTTTTCTTCTCATAATGCACTTTTTTGCAGAATGATTCTGCTAAAGTTTAATAAGTCTGTATTTGTGCTGGTACCTTGACTGATTTAAGCCAGTCGTGGACAGCTGACTCCTGAAGTTTGTCTTTATTTTCTGAACGGTCGTTAGTTCGCAGATGGTGAAATAAGCTGTCTTTAATGGCAATCGGTTTCCAATATAGTTCGCAGGCTTTCGTCTTTGAGCAACTTTTCAATGTCAAAATATCTTCAACAACATAGACTGTGAGGTTAGTGATTTCTGTATTTTGTCACACATTTTTAACTTCAGTCATGTGTTTTTAGGTAGAACTGGAGCTGTCATAATTTAATCATCTAATCACAATTATTCAAGATAATCACATTAAATTGAAATGAGCACAATTCTGTAGCACTATAGTAGTTTTCCACAGCTGGTAGACGTCTGCATGTGATTTGGGTGTACTGGTTTGAGGCAACGATACGTAACGGGTTCTTTAAACTGCTGTTGCTGTAATATATTTAGACGGTAGTGCTGGTGTGTTATTTGTTAGCCGTTTCTATCCTTTATTCTTTGTATTCTACATTTTTGGCATGTATGCTACCAGAATGTATGTTTCTTTCTGATATTTTCATTTTGTCATGCTTTACATTGATAATCCTACACCACGAGTGCCTTGAATCTCCAGCATTCCCTGAACAGCAAATTTCTGAAAACATATTATGGTAGGTGTCATGGTATACAGTTTTATTTCAAGAGCTGCTGATTTCCCAGACCCTCCATTCACCCCATGCATCCTTGAATGCAATTGTCTGACTTTGCATGCCACCTAGGCATTCCCCCACAGTTTCTCTGACAGGTGAGACCTTCTGGCTGCATTACAAGTTCTAAAACAATGATACATTCTGTATTCTTGTCCCTACAAAGATTACTTGTAAGTTATGTATTAACGGGAGTTACGTGCTGAAGATAGCTTTCTCTGGAGTGGTACAAAACACAATTTAATCATTTGCCTTGACGGCTCTCAATTCATTCTTGTATGGATACCTCTGAGATCCCTTTTGTTTTTGCTTAGCATAATCACTATGTTTGTGTACATTTTGCTTTGATGTCTGGTGTGTTTCTATGGACTCTGATGGATGGGTTTGCTCTAATAAAGTGAATACTGATCTTATGCAAATGTGTCCTACCAAGCACTTCAAAGAACTTAAGTCCATTGTTTGTACAGATGCTATGAATTAAAGCAAAATCATTGTTGGTTACTCACTATTGCAATGTATGCAATTTTCAGCAGAATCAAACTTTAAAAATCATCTGAGCATTTAGGGTTAGAGATAGGATTTGGATAGTAAAGTTAATCTCCCGTGTCATGCATCCGGATGAGGTGCCTTTTGTGGCCACTTTTAGCACAGAGTGCTACCCACATTTGACCCTTTTTTCACTTCATAGCCAGCTGCCTAACTGCAGTCGACAAATTTTACATCCCTATCAGTTCTGTTCTGTCTAGTTCTGTCTATAACCTAAAATATACTGCTCACAAAAATTAGAGGATATTTCAAAATGAATACGAAGTGATAAAAAAATAAGCATTTGATCTCCCGAAACATGCCAAAGCGTGATTAGCAGACTGGAATCACTTTCAAGAGACTAGGAAAGTATAAAGAAGACTACTGCATGGTCGCCCATCTACCACAACAGCAAGAGATAATGCTACTTATTGCCTTAATGGCAAGAAGGAGCAGGCACAGCAATGCAACAGAATTGCGGGGAGATATTATTGCTGCCACTGGATGCTGGAATTGCACCCAGACCATATGAAAGCAGCTCGATCGTTTTGGACTGCATGCCCGGCGACCAATGATATGCATTCTGTTATCTGCTGAACATTGTGGGCCGATGAGTCATCGTCATTGGATGAGTGTCCTCTTCTCTGATGAGTCACGATTCAGTCTGCAGCCTTACATCTACAGATTGTGTCCTGATGAGTGGTCGTGGAATCATGGTTTCAGTTGACATCAGCTTTGCTGGTCGTACCAAGCACAACGTCATCAGAAATGGATCGCTGACTACTTAACTGCTGGAGAATAACTTTCTTTTCATGGATGATAATGCAAGGTCCCACCGTGCATATCTTGTCAACAACATGCTTTAGGAGACAGGAATGGAACGCATGGACTGGCCTTCATTTTCTCCAGACCTGAATCCTATTGAACAGGCTTGGGATGTACTGGGAAGACATCTGGCAAACCGCCCAATGCTTCCCACAACGTTTCTTGAGCTGGAAGTTGCCAGAGAAAGGCAAAGGATCCAACAAGAACTGCTCTGATCCTGTCCATGCCCCATCACTGTCAGTGTGTTTTGGCAGTCTTGGGTGATCATACACCCTACTGAACAGTCAATGTGGGGCACTCTCATCCAGTTTAACATGCTTCTGTTCACCCCCATTAATATGTTACGTTCTACTCAATCACCATAATTGAGTTTGCATCTCATTTGCATAAGCTTTTTTATTGCCTATTTTTTGTGAGCAGTGTAAACGTAAAATACCCATGAACATGACTGGGTAAATGTGTGATGGTAGCATTCCTAAGTGTTTCCAAGAGAGGCTTTGGACCAATTCTAACCCATAAAACTGTTCTTAAATTCGAAGGAAGCTGTTAACTGATCAAATAATGAATAATATACAGCATGTATATATAACCATAATGTGTCTGGTCCGGCACAATAACCTATACTTCATTTATAGTCAGTACATTTGCAAGGACATTCATGGCATCTGTTCGAAAAAGCCGTGACGTGGGTTGCTTTAAGACTCGCTGTATACTAGAACGAGTGAGGAGAAGAAAATAAACACCACATTAAAAATGTGTTTACGGTGACTTAAAGGGTATATAAAAACTGGTGAATTTACTAAGTTTGTCAGCTATAACAGGACTCTGCTGTGTAAAAGGCAGTCTACAGTATCGGGTACCCAAACTGAAGGTGTGTTACTCAAAATATTGTAATGTTTGAGAAATATCATGATAAAGCCATGGTAAATGACGGCTCACAGCTGTATTAGTTTTGTACATCTTGCTCACGACTGACAGAAATGATCGAAGGCTGCATCCTACCGACTGAAGCATGATGTCATGGTACATTTAGGCCTGTCACAGCTATGAAATTTAACTGACAAACAGTGTGCTTAAAAATAATTGTGTCTAATGGTTTAATTGTCTTGCTGTGTAAATGTCTGGCAGTATACCAATTTTAAAATGGCTTTCTTACACATATAAAATGTATACAGAACTATGCAAAAGTCTAAGGACACGATTAGATTTGTTGTTTTAGCAATGCTATAAATATATATAAAACGTGGCTTTATCACTCCATAATACTTTTTTCCACTCATCTTCATTACCATCAGAAGATGGTACACTGTGGTTTTAAAGGGATGAACATGGTCAGCGATAATACTCAGGTAGGCTGTCATGCTCAATTGATATTAAGGGGCAAGGCGTGCCAAGAAAATATCCCCCACACCATTACACCATTAGCACTAGCCTTTATTGTTGATACATACAGGACTGGTCTGTGCTTTCATGCTATTTCATATTATAGGAACTGTGGTAGTCTAGTGATGACTAGACTGACTAGACTAGACTAGACTAGACTGATGGTCGAGGGTTCAAATCTCACCTCTGCCAAAGCTGCCACTGTTGGGTCCTTCAGCAAGGTCCTTAACCCACGATTGCTTGAATTGTAAGACTGTATAAGATGTAAGTCGCTTTGGATAAGGGCGTCTGATAAATTAGTCGATTCCGGTTAATAGGACCACCGGTTAATGGGACCAGCCGTTTATTCAGACCAAATCTTAAAGTACCGAAACAAATCCTATTAAATACTAGTAATGTTATTTGCTTATTTGGACCAAAATTCCGCTTAATCTGACCAAAGAACGTGTACAGTATGTAATATCCGTGAATAAACTCTTCGTCTCTGGCATCACTACCCGAAAACTCCCGA
>JAUZSU010168227.1:0-13343 GCA_034780255.1 Parotocinclus maculicauda | reverse complement strand
GTTTCTCCCCAGCCCTCTACTGCCACCTACAGGTCTTTGCCTAACATTTCCATTTACTACAAAAAAAAAGCCACAAGGCGCCACTTAGCCACTGCAAAAGCACATCAGATCACACTGGATAAGTTCTTTAAACTTTGACTGGAATTTAGTAAGAATTTTTTTACAGTATTATGCTTCTCATGCTGAGAACCTATACTTTGTGTTGTAGATCGTTTCCAAAAACTTAATTGCAAATTTATGTTACATAGCATGTCACATAGCATGTTACATAGCATGTCCCGTCTTGTAACATGGGGCGTGTTTGTTTAATCGGACCAGCCGGTTATTGGGACCAAAACGATCGTGTCCCGATGTGGTCCCATTAACCGGAATCGACTGTATTACGTATCATTATAAACCAAACAGTTAGTCCTGTTTAAATGGATGAAGTATATTTTGACGAAGTATATATGTCAGCATATTTGGAATAAAAATCACTTTACTAAGTCAAATAAAAATAAGAAAATATTAATATAGTGCATTTGAAGAATCTGCCTCTACTTACATTTTCTCTGCAATCATATATAAAAATATCTTTAAATATTGTGATATTTAACATATTTTCCACCCCTTGTCTTAACGCATTTAAATATAAAATATAAAAGCATAAACGCCCCCCCAACACACTGACACAAAAAGTTTATTGTATTATGATTGTATTGTATTATGGGACATTTAATTTGTATTGTATTATGGGACATTTCATTTACATTTGCTTCACTTAGCAGACGCCCTTATCCAGAGCGACTTACAATTAATATAGTCTTTACAATCCAAGCAATTGTGGTTTAAGGGTTGTGCTCAGGGACCCAACTATGACAGAGGTTGGATTTGAACCTTGGACCTTATGGTCCATAGTCCAATTCCTCAACCACTAGTCCCATTTAATTCTGAAATATCCCATAATTTTTGTGAGCAGTACATTAGGATCTCATATCCACACCTTAAGATGTGGCCTTGCTTTAAGTTTACTGACAAATTATGTGAATTTTATTGTAGAACACTGATGTCTGGAGCTGCGCAAGTAAGCATTTGATTTCTTTAAGAGCCAAACAGTGGCGGTTTAAAGACCCAAACTTGTACTCACAACCTTCTGAATAGTAGCTCAGAGCCTTCACCACTGTTCTGACTCTGCTGAATGTATTATGACAACTTTTTTGGTTCTGTTTAACCTAGGTGATGACATCAGTGGTTCTGGAAGCGGAATGTGTAGTGACGACAAGTGTTTCCTCAACCACAACCAAATTATGGTTTCCAGCACACAAAGACCAAGAGTTTACCCAGTCCTTCCTGACAACAAGGAGGTGGTGAAAGGGGACGGAAGACGGATCCTCCCTTGCTCTGTTCTCTACATGCTCTCATTGGCCACAGTGCTGCTAAGGCGATAATCAACAAGTGTTTCAACCCTTTGGGACTCAGCATGGGCTAGGGATGGACTGAGATGGGGCAGGGGTGGTTACTTTACCAAAAATAATATTGTAAGAAGCATATAAAACCTTAAAACCTAAAACTAGCAAAAGTGGAAATTAATGTGTTGGGTTTTTTTTGTTACAACCTGGAATATCCTTGCGCTTCTGTGCTGTTTGTCTATTTTCGAAATGTCCTTTGAAAAATTGCTTTACGTCTCTGGTATGGAGAAATTGTTGTGCACCTAAGAGCTGGTCAGTTATCTCAAAGAGATCATTCCACAAGAGCTGCCCATTTTATTTCTTTTCTTTGAAATCAAAATTGTACATAATTTATTTATTATAGGTTAAACCCCTTAAAGTCAAACACATTTTATCACAAAGGAAAGAAAAAAAAAACATATTTTGAGATCCATACATTTTTCCCCTGTAGATCACAGGTAACCATCACTGCTTCAAGCATTTAATAATTATTATATTTTCCTAATTTGTGGCAGACCTGTGGAAAGTACTATATCTGTAGACCACAGTTAAAGCACGTAAATGCTAACACATGCATCTTTTAGCAAAGCATAGAGCAATATTTTGTCATGTGAAAATGAGACACCAGCAAAGGATAAACACACAATAATTTGAAGACTTTAGTCAGTCTCTAATTTAATTCTGCTTCCTTCAGTTTCTATTAGCTCTTTTAACAAAAACAGCTATACAGAGCTCTGTTTCATGCTTTTGCTTTATTTTCCACTCACCTCTGAGATTTCTGAATCGAACAAAGCCAAATGTGTTCGGAAGGGTTATAATTACCGCACTTTACTGTACACTTCTAAATAATAGCAGTGTGCAGGTTCAAATTAAGAAGTAAGGTCAACCTCCCTACCCTGTCCTAAATCTCTCTCTGTTCTTATTCTGCTTTAACAGAATCCTTGACTCCTTTGTCGTACACATTGCAATAGGAGTGCAAAGTAATGTTCCTGGACATTTAAATGTGGCCCTTGGTAGACATATAAATGCTGAGAGGAAACCTGAGCATTCCGGACTGTGGATGTTCATCTATTAGGACATTTGGAAGTGTGTGTGTGTGTGTGGTATGTTTTTCGAGCTTTTTTGTTTGTGCATGTGAGTGTGTGTGTACATGTGTGAGGTTTTTTGAGTTTTGTTTGTGTGTACTTATGAAATTATGTGAATGTTTGGTAGTGTCTGGGTTTTCTTGTGGCCAATTGAAAGTGTGGAAGTGTGTCTGTGTGTTGAGTCTAAGTTGGCAAATACATATTCAGACATGTGGGGTGGGAGAGCAGAGTGCTACTGTTTTAGGGCCTATAATGGAACGTCCCTGTTCTATGAATTGGCAATGGCAAACAGTGGCGATGTCACCACAGAGACTGCAGTGGACTTTCTAAACCGGGCTCAGAACGCACACGTATTGCCGTATTCAGAGTTGAAATACGTACGCGTAACGAGGAGCTACTATCAAAATTGCACACACTGGTAATCTGAATTTTTACTATATTTGTTACTCCATGAATGAGCGTAATGTGGCATCAGCAAAGTTTTAAAATGTAGCTTTTTTCAGAGATATATCATATATATTGTCAAAATATAACAAATCAATGCTTGATCGTACAAGGCACCCATAGTTATTGCACTATTCTCGACATTCCACCTACTATAAAATGTGGACAGTTCTTAATACACTTAGCTCCTTACTGAGTGACAGCAAAGAGTCCATCATATGAACACATCAGCAAACTCTGTTATGGCGTATTCTGTTCCTCATAAATAGGGCTACTAAATTACCAGGAAAAAATTAACATCAAGAAAATTGACACACTTCATGGCAGCCAGTAAATAGCCCTTGAAAATCGGCAAGAAACAATAACACACGGCATACCCTACCTTAATGACTGAGCGTAAGCCCACAATGGTGCTAAACTTTAAGTACTAATGAGTTTCACATTCCAGGTGTTATGTTCAATTAGTCACCACTACTGGAAAAAACATCCCATGCCAAGCGCTTGCAATGCCTTTTGCTCAAAAACGGAAGTAATTCACCTACCAAGTTCTTCCAGTCAATTAAAAAGGATCTGCATCTGATGAGAGAAGTGACAAATTCGGCATAACACTACTTATTTGCTAGGACCGCCTCGGATTGCAAGTTACAAACTATTGCAACTTTTCACAAACTATGTTTAAACTCTAAAAAGAGGTAATTGTTTAGTTATTATTTGAAATTATTTTCATATGAAATCCATCAGAACTACTCTAGCTCTCCTGCATGGTGCTTCAATTCTTCCACCTTTGTAGCAGTATCAGATAAATGTATATCACAATATACTTATACGCATTTAATTTTATATATAAGTAAGTGATTAGCTATTAGAGGTAGCAACATGTAAGTGGTTAGGTTTCCTGAAGCTTTTCAGGTAAAAAAAAATACACCTCAACTATTTTTGCATACCTACACAGCATTGAAAGAAGTCTTAGAAACACTTCAAAAGATAAAATTGGCAGCCACTAAAGTGTAAACCACACACGTTTTCTTCAATTGCTTGTGCTTTGGAACAAACGTGCACGTGTGTTTAGTAATTGTAGATAATAAAATGCATGCTTTTTGCTAAAACTAATCAATTAGTTCACCAACTCTGAATACGGTACTTGTTACAGTCAGTGCCTCTGTACTGGTGTGCTTAGTACAGTCAGTGCCTCTGTACTGGTGTGCTTAGTACAGTCAGTGCCTCTGTACTGGTGTGCTTAGGGCCACTACTTACTGGAACGTCCCTTTTTCGAATCATCTGGAGGACACATTCCAAAACGAGCAAATGCAAGGAAATGGAGTGAAGAAACTCAACATTTGCACAACTTTTAGTCTTTCTAGCTCTTTCTGTGCTATGTCATCAGTCCTCCATTTTTTTCTAGGCTTTTATCAAACTCTGCACTTTTTATGATGCCTGTGGCACCTCTTCAATAACACAGCATTGATCTGAATCATATGTATACAGTTATTTTTATTTGCATACCCTTGGTAAATTGGATATAACCGGACAGATCTGTACAGTTACACTTTTGCTGCTTAAGGTACTAACAATGTAAATATGTCAGCAGTGATACAACAGTATCGCTATGGTCCAGTATTGTAGATTAATGGTTTCTTTACAGGTATACTCCTTTACAAAGTTACAAAAATGTCAGTTAGTCTAAAAGGAAGTAAGGGAGGTAGTTTGGACCACATGGCTACATTTTACCATGGTGTCAGTACAATGAAAATTTATATACACACATTTAGAGGGTTATTGATGATCACCAGAACATGAATTGCTGTATAATCAGCAAAGCCAAAGGCCTGAAGCACCACTAGCATTGTTAAAATGTGTCAGTGTAAAAATAATTTGGGATGTGCAAGTATCTATAGTACATGTTTTCTGTTTTAGTTGTTCCATTTATTTTTATGTTTCAACAACTGAAAAGGTTTGTGTTCATGGATGGATTGTCAAAAACTGTCAAGGAGCATGAGGAAAACTGTCAATTACTGTTGTATGTTCCTGGATACAAATTCTTGTCAATTATATACATCTTATGATTTTAAAGATGGCTGTGTGTCCTAAAGTTATTGTCACTATTTGCGCTATAGAATATTTCAAAAACCTTTTGTTTACTTTTACTTAATTTCAAATCGTGGTGGTTTGAGGGCAAAACTATGGCAAATTCTGTGTAAATGTATACGTTTCAGAACACCAGTCAGTACTGCATACAGTACAGGTTGTGTATATTCCCCAGAAAACATTTATAATTTAGGTATGCCAGAATGTATGAGCAAAAGACTGGCAGCCAGCTGTTACACAAACTCAGTTACACAAATAGTTTGGCTTAAGTTGTGGAATTTCTGGTCATGTCATACCTGGGCATAATTTGTGTTTAATTTAAATGACATACAGATATTCTCCATTTAACATGTACACTATGTTATGTAAAACAGGATACTAGCCAAAATGATTAAGTCACTGGCATAGTCACTAGTCATTTATGCAACTGTAATGTGAATATAAAGGAATATAAAAGTCACAAGAAAATGTGTGCAAGCAAAATATAAACGTGTCAAAGATGCCACTGAAAACACGAGTGAAACAATACCATCTCCATAGCATCAATAATTATAGATAATACAGTAATATACTGTTACAACTCTGTGTAGGGGAGAGATGGACCTGGTGTTTTTTGTTTGATGAAAATGCATAGCTAGACAGTATAATGAAAAACACAGAAGATCAGCCAAATAAAACTCAACGAGTAAATGTGAACGTGTTTATTTATTTATAGGTTCGAGAGAATATGCAGGTAATGGGAGGACAAACAAAGGAGTACTACCTGCAATAGGACAGACATGTACACTTCCAAATTTACAGCTTGGTTCAATTAAATCAAACACGCAAACATAAGTAACTTACACACAAAGTCTCTAAATGCATAACCATGTTAAACCATTCCCTATTCCTAACGTACGCTTGTGAGCAAATAAGCACCCGACTTTGTGGGATGGAGGTTAATTGGATTGACGTTACCCAGTGCATAACTGTATGTAATTATTTTAGTATTGGTATTTAAAATGATTTATCACCAATACATAACTGAAAGTCATACACATAAACATATGTATATGTTTATACACAGACACAAGGAACATGGATCACTTTTAACATGTTGTATAAGATTGACAAACTGTTACAAAAGCTTCTGGACAACAATGGATAAGACTGCCATGAGTGACATTAATAATGTGGGTTAGTCTTTTAGTCTGGATTGTTTCACTTTTCATATCATTTCACGTCACATGTTAAGGCACTTGAGTGGTGTAATATGCTAACCAACCACCAAGGTGACTCAATGCCTTCCAGCAGGGTCATACTGCAGACAAGTTTGACCTGTTCATGAGGGAGGTGAGACTGGAGGGGGAGCGACCCCTACCAAGGTCTGTGATGGACTGACCCAATTATGGATGCATGCTCATTTGAACCCTGTAAATTATGGACCTTTAAGTGCTTCCATATAGCCTGTGACCACGACCTTAATTTCCCTGTCAAACTGACCAGTACAGCAAGAGCAAGTGCACGTGACATTTATCTACTATCTACTTTGGCACCTCCAGTCCACTGTTGCTGTACGATTTAAAGTAAGTTTTGTTCATTAATATTACTTTTCATGTTTGTATTGTGTTAAGTATTTATTGAGTTTAGCTCCAGTTTTAGAAATGGTAGGTTTAGTCTCAAATTAGAACAGGTTTATTACTTATTTCTCTTGGGTGGCTAATTCTGAATATGTAGATCTGGGTCAAATTATTAATCATAGTGTAAAAGTAAAACGTTACCAATGAGAGTTCGGTACACAGTGTAAATCAAAAGTCACAGGAAACATTGTGGACTTGTTGCAAAGGCTGAAAAAAACATTGTTCAGGTTATTTTGTCTTCGGCTTGTCATCCACAGTTTCTCTGAATGTGGTTATGAGGGATAAAGCAGTGTTGCGTGAAATTGGTGATCTTTCTGGGTGTCAGTTGTTGATGTCAATTGCTATGATACGGTAGCTGAATTCCCTGGACATCAGAATCGACAATTCTATCTTCGGTTACCTGTGACGAACATCAAAACTTTTGAACTTTCTGTGTTGATAACTTTTGAACCACAAGAGATATTGCAAATCTGTTGACAGGACTTTGATGACGGCAATCGACGTCTGAGACAATTCTGGTCTTCTTTTGATTTGCAACATTACCACATTCCCTTTTGTAAAATGTGCCCTTGATCCAGATTGGCCGCATTCAAGATTTTTTAACAGATAGCTAGCCAGCTTGCTATTAGAGATAGCTGGAGTACATGTGAACATATTCAGTTCATGAATATTCCTGTATCCTAACAGATTTAATAAGAGTTAAGCCGTAGTGACGTGGTATAATTTTCTTAGGAACTGAAATGCTTTGGTTTTAGTCTGCCATACAGGTAACTGGATTTGAATCAAAGCGTCTGCCAATGAAGGAACATAAATTCAGTCACAACCTCATTAATGCTAAAATATTCACAATTATTTCTGCATTAGGTAGCACACTAACCTTGTTATTAGCCCTGACCTATTATGCTGTTCTTACAGTCACATTCAGTTTAAAGTAATAGGCATATTCAGGTCTGTGATTATTGCTTTGCTAGTTTGATAAATATAGCTCTTGGCATTTCTGGGCTCAATGCCCTCACACCTCACCTGTTCCCTCTCCTGGGTATGAGTCGTCTGTGCCAGGACTGATTCCAGTGTGTTACTGTTTGAGATTAGCGCTTTCTTTTTTATTGATGTACTGTCTCGTTATTTCTCTTCTTGTCTCCATTTGATAGAAATCATTCTGTCTCTTTGCCAAATTATTATTCACTATTTCTGCATCTATCTCTTCCTCCCACATTAGTCCAGTATTCATCTGTCATCTTATATTTAAGTTTCTCGAAGACATGCAATGTAGGTTCCTTTAACAGGCGGATTTATTTTTGGCTATCGTTTCTTGGGCTCCTTGCTCTCTCTGACTGAACAGCCTTTCAGTTCTCCAATCCCAAAGTGGTTATATGTAGCCTGACTGACAGTGACTCATTTAACTCAGAAAGTCTCATTTCAGTTCTTTATGAACTTGTATGAAATGTCCTCTTATATGTTCCCTTACACAACCTCCTTTGAATCTTAAAGCTGTAAGAGCATGTTCCGCCCCAAACACCTGAACTCACATCATTTAAATTCCACTAAAGCAGTGCAAGATGCCAATGCCAATATTTACAGATGACGTTTTCATTCTAACATTGATTTTCCATATAGGGACCAACAAAGCAAACATCTCACTTTTATAGCCGTTGGCACAGTTAATATTTACAAAGCTAGCAGGTGTTGTTGGTGTCATGTGACCCCAAGATCCTAGTGACCAGATCAATCTTTGCATTAAGTTACTGTATTTGCTGAGTCTGAGATGTTACAATGTTTAAGATGCCTTAATTGTTATGTACAAGTACAATGACATGCAATCAAACAAGAAAAGATAAAAGAAAATGAACATATCTATATGTATGTAATGCAATAGCGAAAATATGAATTACACTGTACAAACAGTGCCAAAATTTAAATCTAAAGGTAGATTTTGCCAGTGTCAATAAGGCTGATAGTAGTCGCAGCAGCACTAATGAGTAAATAACTTTGTATAAAACAACATTTTGAAACTTAATGAAAGGACAGGTTAAGAGAAGCGAGCCAGAGTCAAGAAATGCGACAGCTCCGGGAAAGCAGCTGTTCTGTCGTTTACAAGTATTCAGGATTCTGTAATGTTTTCCAGGGAAAAGGTTGAAAAAGCTGTAGCTGCGGTGGGTCATGTCTTCTGAAATGTTAATGGACTTAAGTACGTTTCTCCTAAAGTTGGAAACCATGAGCCAATAGATCTTTGAGCTGAGCTGATGATGAGATCCTTCCTGTTCCCTGAGGTGCAGCTTGAGTACCACAGTGTTATGCAGTATGTGATTATGGACTCAGTTCTTAAGGGGGTCTTCTTCAGAAATAAAGATTATGTAGTCCTTCAACCATTTCACCTTTTAGGCTGGTAGGATGGCAATTGGCGTGTTTTTGTTTTTTTTAATTCAGGATTAGTTTACAGTTGCATTAACAGCAGGGATCCCACAGCTTAAAACGGACACACTCTTACAACATGCAAGTGAGAGTTAAAGGCTTTGCTCAAGAGTCCAACAATGCTACATGACTGTGATAAGGCTTGAATCATAGTGTTAGTATCTTAACTGCTGCACCACCATAGTTCTTTGGTTTCTAGAATACCAGGTCAATGCCATGACTCCAAGATGAGAGGATTTTCTCTCTGTAGGCTGATTTTTCATTGTCTGAAATCAGTCATATGACTAATGCATCATCTGCAAACTTTATAATGAAGTCAGAGTTGATTTGAATTCTTTTAATGTCCTTTAATTGCAGCAGACACATTGCTTTTGTTGAAATTATACTACAAGAAAAGAACACGTTTAAATTGTTGGAATATTTTTTCATTCAGTTATTTAAGATGTGGTGAATCTGCAATAGACCATTTGTTTACAACATTACAACTATGTTTCGAGACATTTGTTGTATTTGTTGGTGAATAAGGTTATGTTGCTGTTTAAAAAAGTATGCACTGACCTGTATTGTTTACACTTTAGAAATAATAAAAAAAACATTTTTAATGGAAATTCAATAATTGTGGAAAATTTTAATTGTGAATTGAATTGAATTGAATCATGAGCATTATTAGTGTAGCGTAATAAGAGTGTATTTGGTTAGTAAAAACAATTCTGGGTCGAGTAATGTTAAGTGTTACTGAGGGTGGAGAAAGGCTATAAATAAATAGCATATAAATGTGTTCATTGTTCATTTGGTTTTGGGAGGAGGGAATACAGGGCTAAGTCTAGTTACTTTACTTATAATTATGATCATTGTGATTAAGTTAAAATCACTCTGGACTTTGGTAGCCAGTTGAATCAGGTGGAGACTGTGCCCTGTGCTAGTGATGCACTAAAAACAGGTTAGTAAAAATAGGTGTCGCATGTTGCTTTAGAACCTATACAGGAATAACGTAGAATCTGGCAGCTCGATGTGGCTTGGGGCTTGTCTCATGTCATGGAGGCTAAACACAAGTGATTGTGCCCTCTTTTCCAGTGTCCCTGTTAAATCGTGCATTTGTTTAGAGACATAAGAGCCCTTATCAGGAAGAAGTAGTTACTAAAAATAAAAAAACACATTACACAAGTATGACCACAAGTACAACAGGAGGACAGAAAGCCAATTGTGATTGCATGTGACGTAAAGGCTTGAAACCACCACCGGGAATTTAACCCATGTCAATGCAATGGGGGGGGTTAGTGTCACAGAGCACCGCATCAGCCAAGTGACAGCCACCATCATGTAATACTGTAATACTGACCCATTTATTCCGCACTTACCTCAACTACCCCCCACCCTTTCTCTCTCTCTCTCTCTCTCTTTAAAAAACAAAAACATAACAGTTCTATAAGTGTATTCTTGTTTAGATTCCTCATTATGATGTCTTAAAGCACTTTTGTAAGTCACTCTGGATAAGGGTGTCTGTACATCGCTATAAATACACAATTGCAAGTGTATATTTGAACAGATCCAAACAAATATGGATTTGGTTATTTTAGCAATATCAATTACTAACACATGCACATAATAATAAACACATAAAAAGGATCACAGATACAAAAAAAAAGAGTTAGTAAAAACCCTGCAATAGGTCATACTGAAGAGTTCAGTGACTTTCAGTGTGACTGGCATATGATAAAAAAGAAAAACACAGGAATCCACCTACATGTGCTTGGCTGAAATGAAATGTTAACAATTAAGCAACACGCCTCCACACACATGCTTAACATGATATCATGGTATCACAAATCACAGCTCTTGTTGTGAAGCTGAGACATCAAGAAGTAAGCTAAACAAGTGGAACAATATGGAAAATACATGCAGTGTTTCTTACATTTACTTTGGCTTTTATTTCATTTTAACCAGTATGAACCTGAAATATTTCATGTTTTGTCTGGTTAACTTACATTTGCAGCATTTAGCAGACACTCATTCCTGAAACAACTTACAACTTATGCAATCTTAAAACGCAATAAACCGTGGGTTAAGGGCCTTGCAGTGGCAGCTTGGCAAAAGCAGGATTTGAACTCTGGAACCTAGACATACATAGCCTAGTATCATAAACGTACTAAAATAACACTTGGGACACTAAGTCGCTTGCTATCCTCTGTGACAAAATGTATTTTAAGTGTGATGAAAAGCAATGCCAACATTAGTGATAAATGCTTTACCAACCCAACTCTATTTCGAATGTGTTGCAGGCCTAAAATGCAGGAATGGATGTTAGCAAATGAAATTAAATTTACATCTGTCTGTCTGTCTGTTTATCTGATGTTTCTTCTAGTTGTTTTTGCCATACAGTATCACCACTTAGTTTGTCCACATACTTTTGCTCACTAATTGCAGCAAGTGTTTCTGCTTTAGATTTTCTGTTAACTTAGAAACAATCAAATAAATCACTTTGCAGTGGCTGTCACTACATTTCACTGAACATATTTTTTATGTATAATCAGTAAATATTTATATAAATATACTGTCTGCAATTAAAGTCAAAGTAAGAAGTATTATTAGTAATTAACATTGTGTTCCCATCTCAAGCTCACATATGACATGGATAAGATTGTGACATGGTTATCGCAGTCTTAAACTGCAGTATTGCCATTAAATGGTATTTCTACTTCAAATTATTAATCTATGGTCATTATTAGACATTATTTTAAATAATAATAATTGTTAGCTTTGCATTTAATTTCCAGATAAAACCCAGTATGGGCTCCTTGTTGATGGTATCATGGTGTTGCATCATTGTGAGAAACTACTGTGTGTTGTAACATGCAGTAAGCGTCCCTAGTTTGGGCTGTAACCTGTGGTCTTGGTTCCTTAATCTTGTTGCTTGCTCTGGTCTCCTGTGTACTGTGGGTTTTGAAAAATCTGGCTTCTTCATGCGCCCAAGACCACAGTGTTTCCTCCTGATTCACCATTACATTAACATGTGTATCATGTATCATATATCTTCTTATTTTATTGTCTTTGGTGGGTGAGGGCGTTTCAGCATGGTCAGTGAGACCGCCTCCTACAGGAACCTGAGGAGCGCCTGTCTGCTACCCAGAGATGGATTAGGGGTTATAACACTAAAGGCATTCCAAAGTCAATACAAGTATTCCACATTTTGGATTCTTGGTGGAAATGTCTCTCTAAGTCAAAAAAAGAAAATAAAAAGAAGAAATGTGGACTGCTATTTTCAAGCAGGCAGCAGTTCAAGTGTGGCTGTATTGTATTTGTGGTTACAGTATTGGCTTTGGTCAAGGCATTCCTGTCTTTCTCTCTCTCTTTTTGAGGCACTGTTTCCACTTCAGACTAAATGGAGCACCGGCACTGGTTATCCACATCAGCTGCATCTGCTTTGATTCACAGCATGTCCCGAAAAAGCCTTGACCCCACCATCAGGGTAAAAATTCCCTGCAATTATTTTCATAATGACTTTTGGAGGAGTAATCAGAGAAAATAAATGTTGACAGCCCTTACGCAAAGCTTATAAATGGCTAAATCTTTACTGTCTAATAAATAAAAAATATGTTCTGTGAAATTTAGTGACAGGCACTGCAAAGTGATTTCTTCTATTTTTCCCCCAGTTACCAGAAAATCTAAAGCAGAAACACTTGCTGGAATTAGTGAGCAAAAGTATGTGGACAAACTATAAGTGGTGATACTGTACGGCAAATACATTTAGAAGAAACATCAATGCAGCTGTGACGCACTAAGCCATACAAACTTACAGGGCAGAGGTTTTAGATTAAATTCTAGAAGCTATGGTAGATCAATTCTATGAGATCTATTCATGAGAAGCTTTATGATTAGGGAATGACAAAGCTCAGCTGAGGTGGTTTAAAGCATCAGCAAAAACTCAAGCATTGAAATCTTGAGCAAATGTAAGGTTGTCTAATGGAATGTGTAGTGTCAGATGTAATATGTGGTTTGGGATAAACAGTATGTTGTTGCTCTTTTTTATTATCCAGTTACAAAATTCTGTGAAACATCCATTATTGATTTTGCATCCATCTCTGATGGCTTATGTCAGTAGTATCCAAAACAAAACATGGTACAACATGTACTCTCTCTTTCTCTCTCTCCCCCTCTTTCTCTCATTCTCTCTTTCTCTCTTTCTCTCTCTCTCCCTCTCTCTCTCTCTCTCTCTCTTTCTCTCTCTCTTTCTCTCTCTTTCTCTCTCTCTCTCTCTCTCTCTCTCTCTCTCT
>JAUZSU010168216.1:0-13343 GCA_034780255.1 Parotocinclus maculicauda | reverse complement strand
AACTTGTGTATGGATATAACCTTGTGTGTGTCGCTTACATGGCCACTGATGCTGATAGCGACGTTAAAGAAGCCAAATAAACAAACAAACTTCCTTAGAGTTAATTTGAAATATGATTCCATGTCTGAATCTTTATTATAAAAAACCCTAAACAAACCTACAACACAGGTTTGTAAAACACACAAGCAAACCCAGCATGTGTTTTGTTTTGGATGCTGTTATGCTGGAAAACCAGCACTGGCATCCTGGGGCTGACTGGCTAAACCATCACTAGATCAGCATGAGCAGCTTAACCAGCTTAAAAGGCCTGTGCTTTTGTTTTGCAACAGGGCATGGAAAAATAATTTCGGTGCCAAAATTGTTTTTGAATATTTAAATGTAAAGAAAATAATAAAAACATAAATTCGTACTAAACCCCTGGAATTATGTTAGCTGACTAGTCCTACAGAGTGCTGCTCACCTCTTTCCTCTGGGTGTAGGGCTGTTTAGCCTGAAACTACCTGTTCTGGCCAAGACAGGGACTACTCATTTAGTATGAATAGCTGCTAAAAACTTTGGTTTGTAAAGTTGCAAACTTAGCAAGCTTTTGTCAAGAACTCTCCGCTCCGAAGAGCTGAAAAATTACATTGAAATTATAAAATGGTTAAATTATGTTGGTTAAGCTGTCTTTTCAACTGTCTTTCATGATTCATGCAAGTATTATTAATTAGGCAATAGGCTTAGGCTTAATACCATGGCTTTTATCTGCTGCAAGGCCAACAAATTCAGTTGCTGGGGGCAGTTCTGTCTCTTTCTAAATGATCAGCTGCGTGCTATGGCAGTCTAGTATTTTTTAAAGTACTTATTTTTTTCAGTGAAAGGAGCAGCAGATATTAAGACCAGACAGTCCTTTGCCATTATATAATCAGTACATGCTTTTCTGTAATTCATTTACAGTATATTCTAATCTGAAACTGTATTATTATAATTACTGTACCTTACTGGCTTTAAAATTAAAGCCTTGGTTCACAGTCATTCGGCTCTTCAGTTCATCAATAGGCTTGTCACTAAAGTAAGAATCATTTGTATGCTATGTTATTGTTGCATAACACACTTTACCGCCATTAGTATTAATGAAGAAAGATCTTTTTGTGTAATCTTTGAAAATTTAGCGTTTGTGTTTATACAAATGTTGTGCTATGGCCTAGTCGTAGTTAGCGAGAACGCTCTCAACATGCTCTGGTTAATACTAATAGCCAAGGTACATACAAAGAGTCACATATTGAAATCATTTTAATACCACTGGGAAAGAGTCTTTGTAATTGACATGGCAGAAAGGAATGCAAGTAATAGTTCAGGACCAGCTGTGCTGTCTTGGACCCCGGGCTGCAGATGACACTGGGGCTCGAACTCATGATTTCTTGACAAAGTGTGAGTGCTTTTTTCACCTTGGGGACCCTATGTTGTCTGCAGTCTTGACTCATGTTTTGTTCATAGGCAGCATTTATACATTAGGTGCCATGAGAGCACAATTGTCCTGTGTTACATGCACTTTAGGGAAAAACATCTTTTTAACCTCTTAGAGTCCAAATTATATTTCATGACAAAAGGGAACACAATGGAATTGACTCATTACTGCATAACAAATGCCTGAGTTTGACTACTTATGTCAGTATCTGGCATCCCTGGACCTTACTTATATTAATGTGACTTTAAAACTTACTTATGTAATTAGAAATAAATGTAGCCTTCTTAAGCCAGAATAAGCCGATAGCGATATCCAAATTCTGAAATGAGAAAAAAAAAATGAGAAACAAGCGACTAGCTGTGTGGAGAATTACTAACCCTTTAAATTCTCCCGGTTTCTCAATTTGTAACCTTGAAAAGCGCTCCTCTCAGAAAGAACAAATCCTATATGAGCATAGCAGGAGGGGAGCGCACTAGTACGCAGCATATCAGCATTCATAGAGTCCTGAATGCTGCCTTTTCCAGAGGTTAAGCACTGCGGGGGTTTGCCACGGGTGCTCGGAAAGGAGAAATGGGTGTGATGATGCCGTCGTGTTTCATGCTTCATATGATGTCCGCTGCATTATTCAGTCTCACAATGCTAGGGGAAAAAGGAGCTTTCAGTTCGTGTCAAATGGGCTTCTTTTCAGAGGAGTAGATACACTTGTCTTAAAAGACCTCATAAATCACTCAGTGACATTAGCGGGGTAATAATCTGTGCATTGTTAACCTGAAGCTTCCTTCTCATTTATGATCAACAATGTGGCCATGCATGAGTACGGTTTCAAATATAGGCCGTACTGCAAAATACTCATTTTCATTTTTGTGCACAAAAACAATGACTCTCATTTTAGTAAATGTGAATGACCTGCTAGTACTAATTATTCTAATAGATGTTGTCTACTTTTGAGTTTAATTGAAAGTGTGTCCTCTATAGGAATCAGCCATTGTAGGTTTCCATACCATTGTAGTACTATGCCTTCTTTGTTTCTTTCATTTATTTTCTAAAAATCTAAAACATCCTCTAGTCATTTAGGTACACTACACATTCCAGTTGTGCCCTATTAGAAAGGTAAATATCAACAGACAGCAGTAACTCACCCCTCCTACACTTGATGTAATACCTTTGAGAGTCCGTCACACACAGTGCTTGATAAATGTGCAATGTCTAATTATCATTAATTATCATTAACTAAAAGCTCAGCCCCGAGTTAGCAGGCATTCAGAGCAAATGTTTGTAATGTGCCCCATACTGGCAATGTGTTGTTTAATTTGCTCCTGAATATTGCAAAGGCTTTGTGTCAAGAGTTTTCAGCTTGTGTGGTTTTTAGTTGAGTAAACTTTGATATATTTGTCTTTTTGATGAAGGAAACTTTTGACAGTGTTCATATTTCTATGGAAATGACAGGATGACAGAAAAGGCTGAATTACTGGCTGGAAGGTCTGCATGCTGTTTTCTGGTGTTGCATAATGCTGTCCCCTGTGAACGGTTCATCCTGAGAACTGACTCACTCACTAATCCTCCATAAACTGCTCAATCTTCTAGAAATATCCTCAACTGATTGACACTTCTGACCTTTAGTTTCCAGCCATTGACGGGGCTAAAAAAAATTCTTCCCTCTGGTGATTGGCTGGCTTATTTGTGATTGCCTTTACCCGGTTGGCAGGCAGTGTGATTGGCGGGGGGTCGTGAGTTGGCGAGGCAGGGGGTAGACAGGGAGCAGCTGCACAGAAAGCCTGGCCTCTTGGATGTGAAATGGTTTTGATAAATAATAAAACAGTGGTAATAACCAGCTGCTTTGGAGGTCACATGACTTTCCACCACAACTGCCATGCAAATAATTACTTTATGGCAATCTCATTGGTTCATGCATTATTTAGCCCACCCCCCTGTGTTAACTCCCTTTGCTAAAGGCACTAAAGGTGTTGTTGAATAGCCAAATATCATTTTCTTTCACTGGCTCTAAATATCCACAGTTTACAGTTCCATCTTTTCCCTCTGTCTTTTTGTATGCCATTGTGACTGCAATTCAAATTAATTTGCATATGTAGGTTAGGCTATACATATGTTTTGTAAAAGCTTTATAAAATGAATAAGGCATAGTTTGATGTGTGTGTGTGTGTGTGTGTGTGTGTGTGTGTGTGTGTGTGTGTCTGAAGTTGTGATTGTTCTTTTGATAAGTCTGAAAGGTCATTGGTGAGCGATAGATGTTCCAACACTAGCTGGGACGGAGCTACTGTCGGGTCAAAACTGGTGTAATGGATTATTTCGTTGCAGTTTATTTTCAAGGTGTATGTACTATTTTACCACATTGATCCCTGTCTTCTTGTACCCCTCCAGAATGTGTGTAGCAAGAGTATTTTACACTAGCATTACAACGTGTCTTCAGAGCACAGAAGAAAAAGATCAATGCACTCTTCCTTTGCAAAATGTCTTCTGTCATACCTGTGATCATTTTACTACCTTCACAATGCATCCTCTAGCATAGTTCGCACACTCATAAAAGCAGACATACACGCGTACATGTACGCACAAAGCTTTGATATTTTCCTGGAGAAAGTAGAAAGCAGGGATTGGATCTGTGCCTTATTTGTTTTGAGGGCGACACTGGAAATAAAGGAGCCCACTGTGATTTTGCTGTCATTTTTATGGATTATCTTACTAGTATCTTTTCAAAGCTCTGTAGTGGCCTTTTATAGGAGCCAGAACTGTAAATACCAGGAAACGGAAAACATGTGTTTTCGTTCGACATGGACTCTGATACTAAAAGTTGCAGTTTCAGTACAAAAACTTTATAGCTGATAGTGCATATAACACAGAATACCCTACTTTGACATACTGCTTGGTTTGTGTTATAAGAGGACCCATGTATACAACAGGTGTAGAATGTCCATAGATAAAACTATTGAAATGCACAGATGGGTTAAATATAAGGTGTTCACTTTATTAGTTACACCTTCTTGTTTCTACACCCACTGTCCACTTGCCGTACAGACGCACAATTCCACACCATACAGTTCAATTACAGACTGTGTTTCTCTGCATGCTTTGTTAGTCCACAGGACCAGCACAGTTCAGATGTTTTCGTGATGGATCATTCTCAGCACCGGTGACACTGATTTTGTGGTGGTGTGTTGTGCTATAGGAGTGGATAGGACACAACAGTGCTGCTGGAGTTTTCAAACACCTTAGTGTCACTGCTGGACTAAAAATAGTCCACCAACCAAAAATGTCCAGACATCAGTGTCCTGTAAGCACTGATGAAGGATTAGAGGATGACTAACACAAACTGTGTAGTCACAGATGGCCCACTGTCTTTGCGTTCACATCTACAATGTGGAGTAATAAAGTAGATGTGTGTAATAGGGTCCACAGTGAGTGAATACAGTGTTACACTCACCAGAACAACACACATTAGTGTCACTTTAGTAATGAAAATGATCCACCACCCAAATACAACCTCAATTCCAATAAAGTTGGGACATTGTGTAAAACATAAATAAAAACAGAATATGATGATTTGCAAATCCTTTTCAACTCATATTAAATACAGAGACAAGATATTTAATGTTCAAATTGATAAACCTTATTGTTGTTTTGTAAATATTCACTCATTTTTAATTTGATGCCTGCAACATGCTCCAAAAAAGTTGGGATGGGGCAACAAAAGACTGGGACAGTTAAGGAATGCTCAAAAAGCACCAATTTGGAACATTCCAAAGATGAGCAGGTAATTAATTGGCAACAGGTGAGTGTCATGATTGGGTATAAAGGGAGCATTCGCGAAAGGCTCGGTCATTCACAAGCAAGGATGGGGCTATGATCACCACTTTGCGAACAACTGCATGATCAAGAACTCCAACAGTTTACAACATTTCTTGACAATTTTCTGCACGTGTTACAACAGTGTAGCTTTGTAGCGGTGCATAATGTGTGTAAAAAAGAATTAAATGTATCAGTTTGAACATGAAATATCTTGTTTGTTTAGTGTATTCAATTGTACATAAATTGGAAAGGATTTGCAAATCATCGTATTCTGTTTTAATTTATGTTTTACACAACTTCCCAACTTCATTGGAATTGGGTTTGTAGGACCTGATATGTGGTGGCCAGGGGGTTCTCACATTTGGAGAACAGAGTAAAAGGGGGAAAATATAGTAAAAAGTAAAAGAAAGATGATAAATAGTATACAGAGAAAAATATTGTAGAACTACAAAGATTTGTATGGTAAGTGTAACTGATCAAATGGACACTTAGTGCTACATTTCAGTCACTTACTTTCCATATTCACTTTAATCTAATTTTGGATATTGGAGTTATGGGGGAGTGGTTCATGGGTTGGCTATCCCGCAGGTCAGGACCAAGGTGTAAGCGCCAGGACCAATGCGGCAGAAATGTGTTTGGTATGTGGGGGTAAACCCAAAGGAAATGTTCGCACACAGCATCCATGGTGTTAGTAAACCAAGGTTTCTTAATCTGTGTGGGGATAGCACTAGCCACTGTGCCATCCATGGTTACTACTTGTTTTATAAAATGGTATATGAAATGGTGCTGTTGAATGGCTTCGGCTTAGTGTCTGGCCACATTGCACAGTTCAAGCTTTGAGTATTGTCCTAGTTTAGAAAAAGTAGGTCACTATTATGAGTATACTGCAGTGCGTTGTCTGATTATTTTCAGTATATTGTTACTTGCAATTATATGCTTTTTGTTTCTGGTCGTAAACCCACTAATTGATTTTAGGTTGGTGGAAAATAAACTCCAAGTTCAGTTTAATCTTGTGGGTGGTGCATATTTCTTAGATTTATCACAACAATAAAACAACAACACATCACAAGAGCAACAAAACTCCCCTGTACGAGTTTTTGTGTTTCATGCTTCTGTAACAGTTTAGGAGCAGAGGTGCATAAAGCATAATGCGATGAAGAAGTCTGAATGTAGATTTGATTCATTAGAGTTGAAGTTTGGAGCTCCCAGAATGCTTCCTGTCACTATGGGTGTGAAAACACTCTAAGAAAAAAAAAACTTAAGCTAAGAATAAAAGAGCTCTATTGCTTTGTTTTGTTCTCCATTGGAGGTATTTGTTCACTGCATGTGTGTTCTGAAAGTTTGTTCTTAAGAATCTTGGTGTGGAAATAGGATCCTTAGTATACCAATAGTTTAAAAAGACCACTGGTGTACCAGACTCTTTTTTTTTTTTCTTTGTCTCTCTAAAGGTAGAAGACCATACTTTGAACACTTCAAACATCTTCTGTTTGATTTTTTTTAAGAGTTTCTTTTGAATCAACACCCCCCTTTCTCCCTGCCATGTTTTACATCCCCCTCCCCTGAATCCCCCAATCAGAGGCTTTATTCAGATGAAAGTAACAGGCCCCAATGGAGAAGCATGTGGAACGCAAAACAGTAAGAGACAATCCTGTGGCATTAAACAGCCTTGCCACTTTGTGTTTGAGATGTTCAATCAAAATGCTAATGGCTCATGCAGCAAGGGAGCAATATTATTCTTACACTAATTGATAAGAGAAGAGAGATGGAAGGGCCCATGTTGCCAGCCTGCACCGTACGCCGGCTCTCAGCCACTCTGTTTTAATTACAATTACAAAAATGAAGGAAACAAATTACTCCAATGACTGAAACAGCAACAGTTTGTTGTTTGTTTTTCCCCTTAGCATAATAAATGATATACCATGTTTTCCTTTTTTTAAATTATGCATTATTTATTTAATCTTTGTTGTCAATCAACCTTAGTATAGCACAAACTGCATTGCGACATGAGGAAACAGAGCTGTGCTGGAAAATAAATTTTAAATTTTTTTTTTTAAGAAAGGCCACAGTTTACACTTGATTTGAATGGCATAGTGGGACCAACTCATTTTTCTCAGTCTGAACTTTGACTTAAACACTGATATCACCTTCCTCATCCTGTAATAACCTTGAAGTAACCCATTTGCTAGAAACAAGTTTCGATTGACTTGCTGCACACACTGAGATACCTAAAGCAGTAGATGGTATTGAAATGCTGCATTTCTTCTGTCAGGTATCTAATTACAGGTGTGGTCTGAACTTTCCCTTTGAAGCCTTGAAGGGTTAGGTGAGAGAAATGTTCCTTGGTTTGTAGACGAGCCACTGCTTTAGCTTAAAGCAGAATGAATGGGGTAATTAATAGGCTATCATGTTATTTTCTCTGTCAGCATGTCCATCTGAGAGGAATGCTGCTGGCCAGAGCGTTCCCTGGAGGTCTGGTCTGTCTTATTAAGCTGTTAAGTGGTTGGACTGTAGACAAAGATTTGTCAGTCAGCCTCTATTTAAAATATATCTTTACTTGATTGGTACAGTTTATGAGAGAATGGAATCTTTAAAAATCTACTTGAAAACATTCATTTACAATATTCACTACTGAAAAATCTTTTTTTGAATTATTATTATTATTATTATTATTATTATTATTATTATTGGTAGTATTAGTAGTAGTATTAATAATAATAATAATAATAATAATAATAATAATAATAATAAAAAACTAACTAAATGTATATCATTAAAATCCACTCACATAAATATCCATTTAATATATTATGATAATATATTAAAAATACCCCATATTTTGCCACTAGTCAGCCAGCTAACAACGTTTAATCAGTGCCATTGGTTTGCATGTCCATAGACCCAAATGGTATTTTCCTATTGATATATACTGTCATTATTTTCTGTTGATTACTTTGTAACAAACCTATATTTCTTTATAGTTACAGATTATTCTATATGAATTCAAGAAATACCTCAAATAAAGAAGAGCTGTACTCATTTTAGTTAAGTCACAATTTGCATACTATTACATATTGGCAGACGATATGATGATTTTACGTTGTATATGATTCAGATGTTTCCATTATCTGCATTAACAAAGAGACCACACGTAATGTCATACTAATCACATTTTATTACTTCAGCTGAAAATGTACTGAAATCAAATACCAAGCTAATTTAACAGCCAGATGCTATTCTATTTGCTAGTCCAGCTCACATTTTCTAACAATTAATGCAGTAATACTACGAGTCAATGCATTTTTGGACATGGAGATGCTAGTTACAAAAGTTAATAATTAATTAACAGCCATGTTTGGTACATATACAGCAAACCTTTTTAACCACCTTAAATGAAGCACCCCACAAATTGCACAGAAAGGAAGATAGCAAAGAGACCATTTTTGAATTTTTCAGGCCTGATTACCATGATTATTACATAACCGAAAATAATATTTACACTGATATACCATTACATTAAACCTACCTGCCTAATATTGTGCCTAATGTTGTGATGCCAAGACTCTGACCCATAGAAGCATGGACTTGACAGGGCCTCTGATGATGTTCTGTGGTACATGGCATCAAAGTGTTTTGCTGCAGTCCTATAAGTTGTGAGCTGGGGCATTGTTGGGCCGGATTTGTTTGTCCGACACCTCCTACAAATTTGGAAGCCAATTCAACATCATGGACTCCTTGTCATGTTCCACAAACTATTCCTAAACAAAAATTGCAATATGACAGGGTTCATCTTCTAAAAGAGGCTACTGCTGTTAGGGAATACTTTTGCTATGAAGGGGAGTACAGAAATGTTTAGGTAGGTGATACGTGTCAAAAAAGCATCCACATGCATGCCAGGACCCAACAGGGTCCCAGAAGAACGCTGTCCAGAGTTCATACTGCCAGTGATATTCAGATGTCAGTGGTTTTATTGTTAGGGCTGACTGGTGTTTTTTTAGCACAGCTGAAAGGTCAGTGGTTCCCAGAGTGGCTGGCTAGCTGCTAGTAAACTGGTTTGCATTTATTACAGATCAACACAAGTTTCAGTATGAAGTCTCAAATTAAAATTTCTATACTAGCCAAAAAGGTTAATGTAGGCGCAAGTTATTGTGAAAAACCTGGCATATGATTTACAGGCTATTACAAGGTTAACTAGGTATGCTATGTGTTGTAGATCTATTCTTATATAGCTTATATTTTATATTTATCTATTTCAGCTTCTCATTATTACACTTGACATGTGCTGGCACAGCTTATGGGGAATTGCATCATATTTAGCTGTAGGGCTGCTCCGTCTGCTAGCTGTCCTGTTTAAACAGCGATCCCAATACGCTGAGAAGGAAAATGCTGAACAAAGCCATGTATACATCTGAAACATTAAATATAACACAGAAGAATATGCTTCTGAACTACTTCAAGTGGAGGAGAAAGAGAAATGGGAGCTATCAGACTGAACAGTAACCAGCATGAGGGCATGGAAAGAATCGATCTGACATGAGGGGTGAATTTTTCTGCCTTTAAACTGCGCTGAGTAGAGGCGCAAAAGGTTAATGAGAACAGTTCTCCTGGGTGGCACTTGCTAGAGGCAAGCAGCACTGAAGGACTGATGGAAGAAGAGCATGGGAGGGTGGCGAGACTGGTAAATGGTCCTAAACGGGTTCCGTACACTGTTTGAGGCATATCAGGCTTAAAGAAAATTGGTTATTGGACGCCTAACACACCACATTCTCTGCATTGGTCTTCCAGACTGCAGGGATGTAACTGACAACTCGTTCAACTGCTGTACTGTGTACATGGGTGTTTGGTAGGATTATGGGAAAACAATACTTTTGAGTCATGTGCAAGGTGTAGATACCGGGATGTCTGTCACTGGTCAGCTTAAAAAGAAACGGAGTGAGAGAGGGAGGTGGCTGACCTAGGATTTTCTCTCAGCATACCCATTTTCCCCTGTCCTTATCATAGATAAGCTCACAGAGAGAGGGCGAAAGAGAGGGAGAATTGGTTCTTTCAGCCTTTAGATTTCATTTCAGTGGCTTCTATCTCTTCAGAACAATGCCAATGGAAAAGCTTATCAAGAGAGGTCTGAGGTACAGAAGCCCCATAGTAATGTGCGTCGATCTTTCACACACTCAAGCCTTTTATTTGTCTGCTCCTTCGTGGCCTGTTAAGTGTATTTACTCAGGGCAGTCACATTATACGAATGGAACATACAATGACCTGCATCCTGATTCTGCTGGTATTAGCTCTGAACGAAAGAGGTAAAACGTATCAGTTCTACGTAGCATTTTTTTCTTTGAAAAGAACCTGCTAGTCATGAAAAAAGATCTGTTAAGGGTAAACTTAAACCTTCTTTTCCTTCAACTAGTTATATATTTAATAAGAAAAATGCAGACAAAAGTCACAGCCATTAGCTTAGACCTTGAGTCTGAATCTAATTTCTTCCGGACTGAGAACATTGATGCACAACAAGCTTACAGCTCTAGCGAGGCTTAGATTACCCTCTTTGTTTCTCAACACGTAATCACCATATCTGCACACGTGAAATAGTTTTCATAGTGGTAACAAGGCCTTTATTTCTCAGAGTGTCACTTTCAATAAGGAGATGAATATAGCACCAACCTTGAAAACCCCAGCCACACAGCTCCCCCACCCAAACACACACACAGCGCACACGTACACACATACACACATAAACACACATACACACATTGCCGTCCATCGTTGTTCATAATGATGAGAATCCAGGTGCTGTGCATGGCTGCTGGAGATGGAGCTGAGTGAGATTAATGGCAACGGGAGGGACGGAGGTGACGGCCCTTGCCGAGTATGATTAACAGTGACACATTCATGAATTTTGGCTATGTTTGCATCTTGCTATATTAATATGCTGTATTGGTGTGAAAATACAATGTGAACCAAGCATATTATGAGGAAGACAAAATGAAAACATCATAGACATGTCAGTGTGAACATATATTACTGCATGCATGATATAAATGTGCACTGGGAAAATGGAATATCTGAATGAATTTTCACACAGCTCTAAAAGCTGCACTCTGGCAAAATGAAGTGACTGTAACTTACAATCTATACATGAAACACAAAAAAACATTCCAACCACATTGACATTGAGACTGCAATGATCTACTCAGAGTAATACTGGATTAACGTAATACAGTGAGTGACTCTAAATCCTGAAAACACCTGTTGCAAAAGAAGAACAAAGATGCATACAATTTGTCTGGCATCTAACTTCATCATTTACTGTAATAATTAGGGGCATATGATGCTGACATCTTCTGGGAATTGAGATGTCATGCCATCTGTTTCTTTTCTTGTTTTAAGAATTTTTTGTAGGATTATTTTGATAAGGTTTGCTGAGTGTGTTTGTGCTGGTACCTTGGCTGGTTTAAGCATGTTGTAAATTGCTAACTCCTGAGGGTTATCTTAATATTCTGAATGGTAGTTGGTTTGCAGATGGAGAAATTAGTTACTTGTCTAGCTGTCTTTAACAATATCTAATTTCCAACAAAGTATACAGATATAGCCATCTTTTGAGCATCATCCATCTTTTCAACGCCAAATTACCTCCAATGATGTAGACTGTGAGGCTGGTGGTGTCTATATTTTGTCTGTTGGTACAGCTTATTTACTTATTTTCAACATTTATGCTAGCTGGGTTTGTGGTGCTAGCATGTTGAATACACCCAGTGCTTGTGTTACTCTTAAACTGTCATTTGGAATATTTTTTGCAGTGGGCACGACATACTTGATAATATCAGCTTGCCCATTTTAAAAACAACTATTAAAAATTATCATAAAGAAATGATCATAGATTATATACATGGCACATCCCCAATAATACATTTCAAAAATACATTTGCCATGACTGTTTGAGGACCCAAAAAATCTACAAATTTTAATTATTGCTTATATTTTGAAATGCATTGTTTGGTTGAAAATTCGATTTCTGATTGAACCCTCCTGCTACAGGGGTAAACACTGACCAAGATGTCCCGGGCTGGGTGACGATGCCAGCCTGTAGCCATGGCGATTGTGGTGTTTTCAATAGCAACAAGCAGCACTAATGGAGGGCCTCGTTAACGGGCACAGAGATAAGAGCTTCTCCAGCTCTGAAACAATCACCAACAAGCAGGGAGAGAGAGTGCCTGATAACGGACGTCTTTGCTGAATGGAACAAAGATAGATTTGTTTTGCCATCTTTGTTTACTGATATGTCATGTGGTATCATGATTTATATATTTGAGGGACCTTAATAGGGCCATATTGAGCAGATTGTAGAGCCCAAGCCTTTGGCACAGCTTTGGAAACTCTGTATCCAGTAATAGAGACAAACAGTACACAAATGATGTGCCCTAATTCTCTTATACTGGTGCCGGTTTCCTTGTATGTACTGAGTCAGATTAAATTAATGAGAAATTCCCTGAATGCACTTTATGCATCCTTGCATGTTGAGTGTGTGTGTCTCTTTGTATTCATCGCTTGAAAGTATCGGACCCAATGCCACCCTGTCTATGAAAGTCTTCAAACCCATGGACTGTAGTGCCCCTATCAAAAGCTTCCTTTTCCTTCAGCCTTCGAAACTTGATACCTGTTAGTGCTTTGTTCATGAAAGCTCAGATGATCTGCTTGGACTTTGTAGAGGATCAGAGTGCTTCAGAGCAGGAAAAATTCCTCCTGGCTCTGTGAGAGACTGCGGCTGTTTTTTTTTCTGACGTGACTTGGAAATACTGAAAACGTCCTTACCAATAATATTAATGTGTGGACAATGAAGGTAGTGGTATATATAAAACCAAATTAAGCAAATTCGTACACTATTATTTATTCTAACCAAGTGTATAGCACCAATTTTACATGTATATCAGTGGTATGTGAACCTCTTGAATTATAGGTTCATTAAAGTCAGGTAAAAGTCTGACCTTCACAACACACATTCGTGAAAGTGTATTATCTGTTCATTCTTCTGATTATGGACCAGGCTTAAGTTGCTTAAATTTTACCCTGGATTACTTTGTGACCTCATATACATTACAGG
>JAUZSU010168205.1:0-13344 GCA_034780255.1 Parotocinclus maculicauda | reverse complement strand
ACTTCGAGGCTCGAGATTGTGACATAATTTCGATCAATTTCGATTAAATATCGAAATCGTGACACCCCTAATATATATATATATATATATGGACAGACTTTCTTGCTATATATCAACTGCTGCATTAGGGAGTGCCCCCTCTGTGCCAATGCCTTAAATAGTCATTTGACCGTGACAATAGCAGAAGAGTGTAATAAACTCCTACAAAAAAGGAACTACAAAGACATGACCCATCTTAGCAGTAAACAGATCGCTTCTGAAATATTGCACAATATATAAAATTTACTACATGTAAAAAGAACTAAAGGTTTTAATTAAAACTAGCCAGTTACTACTCAGTGTGTTCGACTTGTCACACTTGAGACAATCTCTCTAGCTGAGACAGAATGTTTTTTTAAAGAGTGTATACAGCCACCCAAGCTGCATTCACATTAATAACCTGTAGCATTTTAGGTTACCACTTATCATATGGGTTGTCAATGGGCAATATTAGTCACCTGATACGTTGATAGCTATGGATTTAAAATTATTTTTAAGACCATATAATGATTACACTCATAGCTTTTGTCATGGTAAACACTACTGTGGTGGCCTAGTGGTTAAGGTACTGGACTATGATTAAGAAGGTCCATGGTTCAAAACCCATCTTTGTCACAGTTGGGTCCCTGAGCAAGGCTCCGAGCTCAACCCACAATTGCTTGGATTGTAAGACTGTATGATTTGCAAGTCGCTCTGAATAAGGGCGTCTGCTAAATGACATAAATTTAAATGTATACAGCCCTACTTGGTAATGATTTGATGGCCATTGGATGGGATGATGCATTCCTAAGTAAGAGAGGGTAGAAGGTGCTGTTTCATCAGTAAACTGAACCATCAGGGTTCCTGGGTTTCTGCTTGACTTTGAGATACCATCGCTCCTTTATCAAGCCCAAGAGAGAACGCAACATGCTCTCCCCACCCAAACAAGCCCTCGCTCTCTCCGTTTTTCTGCTTTTATCACACATCAGGGGACAGAGGTATTGCATGTACTTTCTAGTCAGATGGCATTAATCTGCAAACGGCCATCTGTACAATTTTTTTTTGTAAAATGCTTCAACTGAACTGAAATAAAGATGGATTTTTTCTCCACACACACACACACACACACACACACACACACACAGTTGAAGTGCGGATTAAGAGACATAGTTACAATAATACATTATGTAGTTTTACTTATACATTCTAATAAGTTATAATATTATACCATTATACATATTAATTGTATTGTAGATTCTGAAGATCAATGACTGAGGGGTTTATTGAAGTTTTGAATGCAGGGTGGATAACCACCTCAGGTTTAAAGTTCTGATGACATTACCGGCTTATGGAGCAACAGACTCTTTTTAAAGAAACACTCCACAGCACTCAGTTGTTCTGGATTAGGTTTAGTTTAAAAAAGTCTTCATTATCATTATCTTGTGAACACAGAGATCCAGCTGCACAAGAGACATTATACGTTGTGTAACTATGATAATTCCTTCTGCCAGACTGAATCTCATCTCAACCAAGCAATCACAGCCATTCCCCAAAGCATAAAACCAGGTTCTGCAAAGATGCGAGGTAACAATATGCAAGGACTAATATTTCATGAATTTGTTAGCAGATTTATTTAAAGTTGCACCAGCATCAATGGCTTTTCATGACAGCAGCAAGTTTACATCAATACTAGTCAGACACATTCACATTGGGGCAATTTACAACAACCATTTAAGCTACTGCATGTCTTGGAATGTGGAAGGAAACTGGAGTAAACTCACACAGACATGGAGAAGATATCCAAACTCCACACAGACAGTGTGGACAGAGTTCAAGGTTGAGATCAAATTAGGGAACTGTGCAGCAACCATGGCTATGCTGCCTTATTGAATCATAAAATCATCGTATTACTCAGATCAGTTTAGATTTTAATTAAATGTAATGCAAATTTGCACTATATGGTGCAATTAAAGGTTTATTCCTAAACAGGTGGATTAAATGTGATAAGGATTTAATGCTAAGCTACATAATTAGAGTTTCAATTTTAGTCCGTTTCTGAATTTCACTTCAGTGGATACATTGTCAAGACTTGCTACACTCCCATTGTTTCAATGTTGTCTTTTCTTTTACTGCTAATGATCAGTTTACTGATCTTAAAAAGCATTCCATATGCCATCTTGATTTCCCTACTCTAAATCTTTTGAGAAAGTCTCCATTTATTTCCAAGACTTTAATGCTATTGATCCTCCCCACTTTTCTTAAGTCTTTCTCTCTCTATTAGTTCTGGGATTTTGTTCTAGTACATTGGTTTATAATTACACAATATCAAACCTGCTTACTGTTTGCACTGCTTTTCAATCCACACGGTTCCCTTCCATTCATAAATATCTGTAGTTTACACCAGAACTCGGACATATGAATCCTAAGCAAATGGCGCTATCAATGCCTGGACAAGAAAGCTAGCACTGCTTTATAGTTTTCTTTTTTTCAGAACATAAGACACTTTTGCAATGGATAAACTTTTTTTTTTTTTTTTTAATAGTTTTCCAATCTTTATAGCTCCTGAAATGATCGTAGTTTGTAGAATGCAGTGTAGAGGGACTTTTTTAGCTCCTACTTCACTGTAGACATTTTTTAGTAGTGCATACCAATCCTGAGTGATGAAATATGCGGTGACTGGTCCAGACAAACGTATGTATTTTTCCAAACATTGTGACAAAAGTGTGTAAAAAGTGTCACAAAGTCTATATATGACTGGGAATATGCAACACGATTTTAAGTAATCGAAGAGAGAATTCCTACTGGCAGTGTGAATACAAACCAAAAAAATTTAATTCCTGAGGGAGGTCTGCAAGGGGTCGCTAGAACTGTTTGGCGCAAAAGCACCTATATACACAGTGTATGGAGCCCTCTAATGCAGCCCCCCTCCGTTTTCCTTAATAATGGTGGAAGTTCTCATCTCTGAACTAAGGACCATATAACTAATAACATGATGTTCTCAAAATCAGCATTACACATTTTACAGATAAAATCTGCCTTCACTGTACACCCACATTTAAAACAAGCTTTCTAGTTTCAGCTCCAGATAGTCATTCACTGTCTCAGTAATCATTTCTAAATGTTTCTCTTCATGTCAGTGTGACCCTGAATCCACTGCTGTAATTCAAGCTTCATTTCTTACCTGATCAATAAGTATTTAGGCACTATCCCTTCCTACATGAAAGTGATTCTTTCCAGCTATTCCATTAATTTTTCATGGTTGATCTTAAATATGTTTTAGACAGCTGGTATATCTGTTTAGATAGTTTAATCAATCAAATTTACATTCAGTTGTACCATTTAAATCCTGTACTAAGTATTGCCCCAAGATTATGATTTAACATCTTCTCCACAGGAATGATGCAGAAAAACGTTATTGCATTCATGTTACCTGAACCCATAAATTGCATTCATTCTCACACTAACTATTGTAAACTTATCTTTAATACACATACTCGCATACAAACTGATGCATGCATAAAAATCAGCAGTTCACTGTATACTGTACACCCCTGTATATGGTTAAAGTGACTATGATTAACTAGAAATTAGACATACCTGTAGCCTATAAATTGTGGCAATTCCTAACACAAGCAGTCTAATGGGTGCATGACAATCTCCAAAGTCCTTGGCATCCCGGTTTGAGGGATGTAGTGGAAAGAGATTAACCTGACGAGAGAGGACTATGAGAATTAGAAATGTGGCACAAACAATGTACAGCATCCAAAGAACTTCAGGCTGCGGGGGTGAAGACATCTGGAGTACTGGTTTTAGCATGTACCATACACCATACACTAAACAAAACAGAGCTTAATAGGTGAAGGTCAAATAGAACCCTGTTCACAAAAATTAGGGGATATTTAAAAATTAAATATCCTGTAATTTTTGTCAGCAGTTTATATACGCATGTATATACACACACACACAGACACACACAGACACACACAGACACGCACAGACACGCACAGACACGCACAGACACGCACAGACACGCACAGACACGCACACACTATTATATATATATTAAAGAAAAGGAAGAATCTGATTATTTAATATTAAAAATGGAAGTTTACATCTCATCTTTCTATGAGAATATTTCCTGGTTCCAAAGTAAAAATCTAATTATTGCCTTTGTCGCAAACCAGGAGGTTTCCCATTTTCTGATTACTCAAGCGCATGTATACTTCTTGATCGTGTCACTAACAACATCTGATTTTCTGCAGATGTTGGATTATTAAGTGCATTAAACGCAGAATTTTCAGGCAAAATACAGATATTATGTAATGACAATGATTAGAACAGATCAGTGAGTAAGAAGCACACAGGAGTAAGATGAAACCACAAAAAATAAAGGGAGACAAACTCTGAGACCCACTAGCACCCTGGGCAGAGGGAACCGTTAGATCGGTCAACAGGAAACCAAGCATGCGGCAGGCTTGAATTAATTAAGTGTCTCAGGGTTCACCTGAGGCAATTCTAGACCTTTGGATCTCATATGATTGGTGCACTTAGTAACTCAGTCCACTGTGTTCAAAACTTGTCCTCAGAAAACTTCTACTCACTTCCATTACACCCTAATATATGTATTTTCATCGAGTCATGAAACGATATGTAAATGTGTTAAGTGACATTAACTGAGTAAAACTTCTAGGAATAGTCCAACATGGTTTGCCAACCATGGTCCAATAGCTCCAGGAATATGGACTCAGACATGCATCCAGAGCTCTGGATTCATTTTAGTTTATGGTCCAATGGAAAAGAAACATGAAATGGAATGGATAGAAAACAGCAAATCTAACTTAAATGAGGTCCATTTAAGTAGCATACATAAGCGTAGTACTACCATTTTTGTGACTCGATACGTTAGTTTACATACGCTTTTGAGCAAGGTGTGTCAAAAGAGCACAGTGTGTATTTATGACCATGAGTCTCGCTTCAATTCTGAGAAGAGGCTGTTATCAGACCTTGAGCTTGACTATGAGTCACACTGCTCACAAACAAAAAAGCTCACTACCTCACATGCAGCTCAATGTCGGTACTTTCACTAGTATTCCAAACAAACAACAATGATAAAGTATCATAAAGTGAGTTGAGTTTAAAGCAGTAAAAAATATCACCCAGTTTATCCAAATCACCACAAAAGCATTATTCCACATGTCCTGTCCAAAAAGCACAGGGCCTGCTCACTCACATTTCATAGTACTTAGTCACTGGCCTTAATACTGGAATTTGTCATCCTGAGAGGCCTTTCAAAGGAACTTTATAAAATTATATAAATTCAAAGCTAAAAATGTGGCAGCACTGAGATGTCGTCAGTACACTGAGAAGAGTGGAAAAGTTTAATGCCATAGAAATACCCAACTGAAGTAGCAAACCAATGGAATAGATCAGGAAAACATTGCAAAATGACCCATGGCATGCAATGTAAAATGGTTTGCAAACTATTATAAACCCAAGGAAACAATTAATACAAATAAATGAATAAATACAGATACATACAAAGTACTCATGAACATTCATTTCCACATCAGGGTTAGAGGGGCACTACCAATTCACCAACCAACCACCTTACAAACTCACCCATTAACACTGCGACACTTGGTATAAGAAATTAGTCAACACCTGGCACCTGGAAACTGGCATGCCCACAGGAAACCCACACAGATGTGGGGAAAAATGAGTTTGGCACACTTAAGACATGGGTTTCCTCAGCACTCCCTCAACTCCATCTTTGTTTGGTGGTGATGTCTACAGCGAAATGGCTCCTTGTCTGTGCTTTTTATCCCCAATTTGGACCAAGTATTATTGTGTAATCAAACGTACAGATGCCATGGTCATGGAGAACATGACAAACTTGCATTACCAATTGTAAAAACTGGTAAAAACCTTGTATCTCCCTAACCTTTTTAACTGTCTCTATCTGTCCAGCCATTCATCTATTCATCTGTCTTTTTACTCAGTCGTATACTCAGAACAGGTGATCTTACGGTCTTTGTTCTTTGGCATGGACAATTTCTGGGTGTGGTCACCCACACTTTCGGAGAATGTTTTGTTTCCAGGAAAACGCTGTAAAAATAATTTGGCCAACAGCAAATAATGGGCTGATAAGGCACCAGAGTAAGCGAGACAGAGGGGGAGGGTCGATTAGAGACAGAAAGACAGGGAGAAGATACTGAGAAATGCTGATGCAACAAACACAGCTAGTGATGAAGCTCAAGTATCGTCCTTTTTCTTCCTTGCCCTTTCCTCTCAACTCGTGAATTATGCAAATAAGTACCTATAAATATTTAAGGTTTAAGATTCAAGATGTGATGCCCCATTTTCTTATATTATGCTACCCTTCTATTTGTATGTCTAGGGTTATGGATAGCTGTTCTTACATTTCTTCAGGCAGAATAGTTACACTCATGGTCCACAAATAACTTTATCTTAACTCTCTCTCTTTCTATTAATAACAACAGTTATTAAAGTTATTGTACAATGTGGCATGTTATTTCTACAAGACAGTCTCCATGCTGTACCTCACACCAAACCAAACCTAATCATGTGGTGTCCTACAGCAAACATGGTCACTAGCACTAAGAAAGCAATGCCTAGAGGTTGCTGACTGTTCACTCTATAAAGGCTCTATTTAAATGTCAGCAATAACCAGAGTGAATTAAACAGCTTTATTCTACATGAATATTAATGAGCATTTTTACTCGTTGCACATATTCTGGATTGGATTGAGACACCCCCTTAAAGTAAGGAATGCAATTTATTTTAAAAATGAATGTTACGTACATTTGGAAACAGATACAATGCTAAGATACTGAACATGAAATGTCAGAACAATAATGGAGTCCATCTGACATTTAGCAGAACCAATCCACTGATACATTTCTACACTGTGACCGTGTGTATAAGGATGTGATCAGAAATATCAGTATCAAATTAGTACTATGTAACACCCTATATCCAGTATTTAGTATGCCACTTGAGGTTTATTAGGAGGGATCAGAAACTCACAAGACTGTACTTAAGTATTAAGATTGATTTTACGTGAGGTTAGTATATTTCCTGATTGTGTTATGGTTTTTTTGTCATCATATGGTAAGCTACCTGTTTCTGCTGTCATATTACAAAACACAGAATAAAGGCACATGCAGTCTGTATACAAGTGAAAATATTACTTTGTTGTTTTGTCATCAACCTTATGTATAAAGTTAAGGTAAAATGGCAACACTTGCATAAAGAGACAGAGAGAGAGAGAAAATGAAGAAAGATAGAAAAAGACCAGATCATCTCTTGTCTCACCTTCTCTCTACGTCTCATTTAAATTGGTCTTGTCTCATTTAAATTTCTTTGACTAACCCTCGCAAAACAGGCCTTGTGTGGATGAAATGTATACACTATAACCGCATTGAAAACTCATTTTTATAAAACAAAAAGCAACGTTTTTTCACATGAAGGGATATGCTTGTCATGAACTTTGAGAATGCAGGGAACAGAGGACATCACGAGGAATATACTGGCATGACCTGACTAGCTCAAATAACCAGACCTGCGTCATAAGGGCAGCACCGCTCATGACTATCGATGTGGGCTGACGAGCATGGAGGAAGTGTTAGACTGCGTCTGACTTGAAGACGTCATAGTACCTGGCTCAATCCTTTTTTCTGTTTCCTTATTGATTCCTTATAGCTTGATTTCTTATTCCTTATTAAAAATCATAACTCTGAAACTATTGAATGTTGCCTGGCATTACATTACTCCAGCACTGCTGCACTGTGTGTTCGTCTTGCAAATCTTTAGATTTCTGGAATAACTTATTCATGTGTTAAATATAGTGTCTGAATTTAGCACAAATCAAAACAGTACAATTCAAATTAACCAATGCACACGCAGGAAACAAAGCCAATGAAAATACTGATCTGTGCACAAACCTGCTGGCGGCACTGGCAGTAAGAACATTGTTTAGGTACAGGTTGCAGGTATGTACTGACAGAGCAGGCTAGAAAGCAGAAATGGTGCTGATTCTGCGAGCTGATAATGCATTTGCGCTGCCAAAAAAGCACCAAAGGATCTACAAGGCAAGCAGAAGCAGGACTAAACACGGTTTGGGATTCATATGTATACAAAATAACCAGCTACGCATTTAAAATGAGCAATAATTTTCTGTTACCAATTTGTTTTGATATTTTGCTAAATTTCCCCCGTTCTGAAATCTATAAAAATGTTTATTAAAAATAAAAAAACATCTTTGTGTTAAAAGGTTTCGGATGCATTTCTGATTCTTATACATTCCAAAATGGTGAGACATTTAAGAACATCTTTATATTTTACTTATTTATATATATACAATTTTTACAATCTAGTTTTTCTTCCCATACAAATCCATTTCAATTTAAAAGTCTCATGTACTGAAGCAATGTAGGAACCCTAAACTTTACTTAATTACTACTCATCATATATCATCTCTACTGCTGAAATGAAGAACAAGTGGTCAAAAGAGAAAGTAATCATTTTTATCTTTAGTTTTTTAAGATATGACCTTTCCTCGATCACACGTTCATCCTTTCAGTAGTAGAGATTACTTACGACCAGTAGTGACCAAAAAAAAAAAAGTTTATTTTCTTTAGAACATTAAAGCATCTTAAGCATCTTAAGCTTGTTCATATTAAGTCAGACTCTCTGGCTAATGCAGAATTTGGGCTGGCAGAACTCACACAGTTAAACAGTACACCACTGAAGCTCAATATAATGTTGGTGATTTCGATGTTTTGTATCCACAAATATTGCAATAAGCCCTTTGTTTTCTCTCAGTTAATGCTATAGCAGTGTATCAAAACAAGTATCTGATTCAAAGAATATTCAAACATTTTCCAAATCAGAACCGAGTTTTCAATACCCAGCCCTATTTGTGGATACTCTAGGTTATGTAAACTAAAAAAGGTAAACTAACAAGTATTTGAAACCACTAGAAATTGCAAACATGCATTGCTCAAAAATATTAGGGGATATTTTAGAATGAAAAATCCCATAATGAAATATTAAGTGTAATATAGCAGTGTAATTTTGTACACTCTCCACCCCAAAGACAGGGACTTTTTCACCTTATGTTTCTGCACACAAATAAAAAACATCCAATTGTGGTATACTCAGTATTTCTGTGTAAAAATCCATGAGGCACTTCCTTTTTAAGATATCAGCAGATGTTCTTCACATGAGCAATCAGATAATTGTCTACACACTGATAAAGAGTCTGTGTAAAGATTAAGCCCTAAAACATTAAAAGGGCTTGATTAGACGTGATCATCACTGCTGCTTATGACATCCTTTAGACTTTACACAGGTAAGATTACAAGGGTGTCAACGCTGGTGACACACACTAATATTGTATATTGTATATAATATTGTTTTGGTGTGCTTTAGCAGTTTAATAATAAATGATTTTTGCATTAACTTTTTATCATCATTATTTTTAATCCTGGATTACCTGATAGCTACTGAATTTGTACTAAGCTAAAACTGAGGTTTGATGTCTTAGTTATCTCTTAAACTGAACTTACAATAACTTTACTTTTACACTATTTGCCTTTCACAACATGCTCCTCACTGGGCAGCAAAAACTCACGTTCTCCTTCAAGAGAGGTTTATTATAGCTATGGTTGTTTAAAATATCAAAGCCATTGCCCTAACTGTGGATATTTTTATTTTTTCATCTTTCAGTGTCACTTAAAGCAAATGTAAAAAAAAGTGTTTAGGAACTCTTAAGATGAATTTAAGGTAAATGTAAAAAGTTGCATTTTGTTCATTAGATTTTGTGCTAATAAAAATAACAGAAGTTGCTTTGTTCAATACAGTTAATCACACTTGAGGTTTTAAAAATACACTGATCTTAATTAAATTGATATTTCTGTTATATCTTTAGCGAGATGAGACAGATCATCAATAATCTTGAAAGTGAACATAATTATTGTTTTGTTGTCACTTCCAAATAGTCTTTGAGTGGCCTATAGTTTATTATGTTTCTACATTCTATTACATTTGGTTTAAAAAAATAATTCTGCAATAACTCTCAATTAACATGAAACACCTCATTACATTGAAAAAGTGTCTGCACTGTCAAACACTTAAGTGAAGCAAAGTAGTGGTGAGTGCCACTAGGGTGATCCAAGTGTATATTAAGTATATAATATACATATAGGCTGTAATAACACTGTCACTACTCAAATTAGAATTAACAAGTGAGTAAGTCAAAGCAAAAATGTACTTTTGTAAGAACTCTTGCTTTTTTATTTATGTTGAAATAAAATATATGAAAAAAACATTGTCATTTATGTTACACTTGTTGTGGTTTGCTGGTGCTTTTACATAGAAAATATAACAGTATGTGTACAATTACATTTACAATATACCTGGACGCTGTCTAATGCTGTTCCTGCCTTGCACCCTGTGCCGCTGGCTAGGATTAAGCATTTAAAAATATAAATGACTGCAAATACAGGGCATATTAAAAGTTGCAGGTCTTTTATTTCAGAAATAAAGGGAAAAATGACATATCTGAATACTCCATCAAGTAATGGGTGAGGGGGTCTATCTTTGATCTTTTAGCCTCTTATGTCCACAGCATGACATCTTGAACACCATCATTTTGGATCAAGGGCAAGTTTTTCCAATGGGAAAGTGATGTAGCATATCAAAGAAGACCAGAATTATCTCAGAAACACAATTCAAAACTTGTTGTTTGTCACAGGTAACTGAAGATTGAAGTAACTGTGGAATGAAGTTGCCGTATCATAGTCACAGACAGCACTGTTGCATCCCTCATAGCCAAATTCCAATAAACCGAGACTGTGGATGAAAAGCCATGTAGTGATCATCTGAAGACCGCTACCAACAAAGAAACATCAACAAACGTTTTGGCAGCCTTTGAGAAAAGACCACACCTTGCCATACTTTAATCCTACACCCATCATGTTGAAATCTGCCCGACCTCCCATACGACCTTGACATTTACATCATGCATAGGATAAATGAGATGCAGGTAAAACATATAAACTTCAAATAAGTACTAATATAAACCCAGGAGCAAGCAAGAAAGGTGTTCCTCAACAAAAAAGGTTGCCACACAGCATTTCAGGGTGGGGGACATTTAATAAAGTTTTAAAAAATTATTATTCTTTAATGCTCTTTTTTTGTCTCAGTTGAATAAAATCTAAGCTTGGAACAATAGTGAACTGTGAACAAAAGATTTTGGCATGGATTACTATTACATGAAACCACAATAGGGATTGAGGATCGATACAAAAGTAACAATACTTCTGACCCTGGCAATTCTTTTTTAAGAAATGATTCTGTCAAAACAATATATAATTCTATATTAATTAATTTATATATCTGTTGGAATGTGTCCAATATGTACTAGCGATATAGAAAACAATTATTTCACTGTAAATAGTGGTGTAAGATAAGAATTGCTTCTCCTTTGCCTCCTGGCACACATGCATGCTAAGAATCCATCACATAGACTGAAGTACAAGGAGGTACAAGGTGGTGTGACATAGCTCTGCTTAACTAGGCAGATATCAAAAGATGTATGGTTTAGTATTTAAGCTAGAACAAAAAATAAGCAGACCAAGCGCAAGAAATGTCAAAATTCCATGACAATATCACCAAGGCTGCTAAAAATCTGAAAGTCAGACAACATGAGCAGCTGCAAAAGAGGCATTCAGAGAAGAGGGAAATACAGACAGACAAATGCTTTAACCGGCAAGTAAAATAGATGTTCGATGAAAAAAGCTGAAAGCAGGCAGCATACAGATACCAATAGATTATTGGGTTATTTTCATCACATAAAAATGCAGTTAACAATATCCTGATTCACTATGTAATCATCCAGAACAAATCACGACTTTAAGAAGAAGGTAGGTGACTTAAAAAAATAAAACCTAAATCCACTGAGTGGCTTAAAAAAGGTTCGGCCTAGCAATTAATTAATTAACTCAAGCTTGAAAAAGCATTTTTAAGTTAATCAACCTTTCTTAACTCAGGTAAACAAAAATAATCAGTATATGTACAAAATAAACTATAAGTCTATAAGTCATATTAAATAGTTCAAATAAACTTGCATAATCATTTTAACAGCCCGACAGTCATAATAAATACAAAACATTCACCCAGGACTCAATTGCAACATAAAAGCAATACTAAAATACATACAGGAACAAATACACTACTGAAAAATGCAGTGAATTTACCTACATTCATTTTGGCCAATTTTTTTTGTACAAGTCAATTTGGTCACAACTTTAACGAGGTAGCACATAACGTTTAGGAAAAGGTTACTTACCCATCTAATAACTTAACCCAATATTGCCATGAACATCAAAAATAAATAGATGAAAGTCCATACATTTATCATTTTAGAAGAGTTAATTAAAATGTCAAGGATGCCCAATTAAGAAGCATAATCCGCATTAACATCATTGGATATTGTGGCATTGTAAGATCGTGCAGAGCTGATCGAATCATAATAGAGCACGTTTAACTTCACATGGTTCTTTTAAACCAGCCTGTCCATTTTACTCTCAACAGAAAAGTGTCCCTCATGTTTCAGTGTCTTTAGCTGTCACTGCCAAACTTAAAAGGTACCTTAGAATTTTTCAAGTGGTGTTAACAGTTTGAGTACATGTAGTTCATTCACTGATATTCTCCCTGTGTGGTGTATAATTACGTGCAAACATTTCTAGTGAATAAACTGTTAAAAAATAAAAAAAATTTAAATATATAGTGATAAGATCTTATGCCTAATATAGAGTAGAATGACTGTAGAAAAGCCACGGTTAATCAAAGCTGAAAAGCAAAGTAAAAACACAAAAATACAGGTTAGCACTGTTTAATGTAGATTTGATCAAACCCTGTTTCCTTTAACAGCAGAGGTTTTGAGAATTATAATAGGAATAATAATCAGTCTTATAAACCGGTTATTCACGTCTACATTACGGAAAACTAGCATGAGCGAACTTTTGCAACACCTGCTGAAGGAAAAGAGTTAGGTTTCCTGGAACGTAATGCAGACCTGTACATGGGACCTTAAAAAACCTGTTGTCTGTCATGGGACAGAGTCTAAAAGACAGCGAAAAAGACAACACTTGATTGACATGGATTAAACAATATGACCCAAATGAATCACTACTCCAAATGGTTTGCATGTATGGCAGCCTAGTTTCCTTCTGTTGCTTCTTTAACAGTTATAGTTGCCCAAAAAAAAAAAAAAAAAAAAAAAAAAAAAAAAAAAAAGCG
>JAUZSU010168194.1:0-13344 GCA_034780255.1 Parotocinclus maculicauda | reverse complement strand
GGCTGTATATATATTAATACACAAATGAGTTACCAAATGAGTTACCAACAGGTCCACACTAGACACTTTTTATGAATTACAGAAAGAATATTAATTAATGCATCAAGTCTTTAATTAATAAACATGATGAGTTAACAATATGTAAGTAGTTAACATCTGCCTTTATTAATGGCTATTCATATGTCACCTATTAGATTAAGAATGTATATTTATCATTATCTCATAAAGCACTAAGTATTAGTTCATTAATTTATTGATAATAAACTTTTACTTAAGTCGTACTGTATGTTGTAGTTATGTACCAGTATTGTAAAGTGTTACAGGAATTTTAAGACTTTTATAATGACTATGACAGTACAGAGTGAAGAAACAGAGGTTGTGGTTGTGGAATACCCACAGTAGGTGGTGATATTTAGGCCATGAAGAAGTTCCTCCTAGAAGAAGAAACACTCCCGCATCTGCTGCAGTACTTGTCACACAGTTTCGACAGTAGATGAAGTGATCGAGCTTCCAGAAAGCGCTTATTAAAGGAGCAAAATGCGAGACCGAACCAAAGAATTGGGAACTGTAAGTAAACAAAGCATAGAGTTATTATGTCGCTCATATAATGCAATCTAACCGTTAGCAAGCGGTTGCTAAGTACTTATGCTAGCTGTGAAACCAGTTGGTTCGGTTTGTTATGTATCCTTGAGAATATTGTACTTTCAGTTTCTTGAATTTTACAAATGTATGTAGTAACAGCACATTTTATTCTGATTTATTACTCGAGATAGTTAAGGATTCTGTGTTACAAAAACTGCATTTGAGCTTCTAGCTAACTAACTGGCTTTATTCTGGCTTGTGTATGGAAGTACTACTGTATTACAGAGTGCTGAAACTTTGAACATATTACAAAAGCTAAACGGGCATTTCCAAAGCTTTGCAAAGATATTGTTGTGTATTTATGTCCCACAAACGTCAGGCTTATGACAGTTCATAAGAACATTATGTGGCAGTTTTATGAATAACGTTTTCATGCCAGTTTAATGCCATTTATCTTTCCACTTTGCAGTTTTTGTCAAGCACAGGTTTTACTTTAACTCAGATTTGGTGCTGTGATAATAAACTCTCACAGTTTAATAATTTTTTTAATACCCTTATTTATTCTCTGAAATGTCTAATTTATAGCATGCTACTCTGATGTATGTGTAGGTTCTCAGTCACTCAGGTCATGGTAGACTTTTTTAGATGAAGGTAACTGGGCTACTTCTAGGTTCTTGAAGACATTTCACCTCTCATCTGAAGGCCTTATTCAGTTCTAGAAGCTAGTGGAGAGTCCCAGGTATTTAACTTCTAGTGGGCTGTCATCTTTGAGGAGGTCCAGAGATTTGTTAGGACCACAGGGGCAGAGGTGTAACCCCTCTGACTGTTGTTGACCGACCCTGCCATCATGTGAGCAGTTAGCTGTTAACTGGTGGCCACTTACAAACGAACCTTGTATTGACCCGGTGGGTCAAGGACTCTCAGGACCTCCAAGGTGACAGCCTCACTAAAAGTGTAATATCTAAGACTCCTCACCAGCTTCTAGAACAAAAGAAGCCTTTTCCGATGAGACATTAAACATCTTTAAGTACTAAGAAGTCGTTCAGCTAGATCACTCTACAGTAAAGTATATAGCTCAGCTTCTGATGCTGCTCAATTTCCTTTATCTTTGTAAACTTTATCAAATTGGTCTTCATGGCTGTCATCCCAGAAAGAAGTCCAGATGATGCACAAGAAAGACCGCATACAGTTTTCTGAAGACAAGCAGACTAAGGACATGGATTACTGGAACCATGTCCTGTGGTCTGATGAGAACAAGATAAACTTATTTGGTTCAGATGGTGTCAAGCGTGTGTGGTGGCAAATAGGTGAGGAGTACAAAGACAAGTTTGTCTTGCCTACAGTTAAGCATGGTGGTGGGAATGGCCTGGTTGGGGGCTGCATGAGTGCTACTGGCTGTGGGGAGCTACAGTTCATTAAGGGAACCATGAATGTCAGCATTTTCTTTGACGTACTGAAGCAGAGCATGAGTCTCTCCCTTTGGAAACTGGGCCGCAGGGCAATATTCCAACATGATAATGACCCCAAACACACCCCCAATACTATGGGTAAAGGTCAAGCATGTTTCCAGACCAAACCCCTATTGAACATATTTGGGGAATTCTTAAACAAAAGGTGGAGGAGCGCAAGGACTCTAACATCCACCAGGCACATGATGTCGTTATGGTTGAGTGGAAGAGGATTCAAGTGGCAACCTGTGAAGCTCTAGTAAACTCCATGCGAAGAGTTATGGCAGTGCTGGAAAATAATGGTGGCCACACAAAATATTGACATTTGGGCACAATTTGACCATTTTCACTTAGGGGTGTACTCACTTTTGTTGCCAGCAGTTTAGACATTAATGGCTGTTCGAGTTATTTTGATAGCACAGCAAATATACACTGTTATACAAGCTGTAGACTGATGACTTTGCATTGTATCAAAGTTTCATATCGCCAGTGTTGTCCCATGAAAATATAGAATAAAATAGTGTGGGGTGTACAGTTGTGCTAATAAGTTTACATACCCTGGCAGAATTTGGAATTTTTTGGCCTTTTTTAATGAATATGAATGATAATGAGAATATGAATGGTAATACAAAAACTGTTCTGTTATTTATGGTTAGTGGTTGGATGAAGTCATTTATTATTGAACAATTGTGTTTGCCCTTTTGAAATCATAATGACAACAGAAACTACCCAAATCACCCTGATCAAAAGTTTACATACCCTAGTTAATACCATGTATTGCCTCCTTTAACATCAATGACAGCTGAAGTTTTTGTGGTGATTGTAATTTTCTCAGATGCTAAAGCTGTCCATTCTTCTTGGCAAAATGCCTCCAGTTCCTGTAAATTCTTGGGTCGTCTTGCATGAATTGCACATTTGAGATCCCCCCCAAAGTGGCTCAATGATACTGAGGTCAGGAGACTGAGATGGCCACTCCAGAAAATTCACTTTTTTCTGCTGTAGAGAATGACAGGTTGATGTGACCTTGTGTTTTGGATCATTGTCATGTTGGAACATCCAAGTGCGTCCCATGCGCAGCTTCAGGGCTGATGAGTGCAAATTTTCCTCCAGTATATTCTGATATAATGCTGCATTCATATTGCCATCAATTTTGACCAAGTTCTTTGTGCCTGTGTAGCTCACACATCCCCAAAACATCACCGACCCACCTCTGTGTTTCACAGTAGGAATGGTGTACTTTTCATCATAGACCTTGTTGACTCCTTTTCAAATGTAGCGTTTATGGTTGTGGCCAAAAAGTTAAATTTTGGTCTCATCACTCCAAATAATTTTGTTTCAAAAAAATGTTGAGGTTTGTCTCTGTGCTGTCTGGCGTATTGTAAGTGGGCTGCTTTCTGGCATTGGCATAGTAAAGGCTTTCTTCTGGTGACTCGACCATGCAACCCATTTTTCTTCAAGTGCCTCTTTATTGTGCATATTGAAACAGCCACAGCACTTCTTTTCAGAGAGTCCTGTATGTCAGCTGATGTTATTTGTGGGTTTTTCTTTGCATCCCGAACAATTTTCCTGGCAGTTTTTGCAGATTTTTTTGTTTGTCTACATGACCTTTTCTTGGTTTCAACAGAATCCCTTATTTTCCATTTCTTAATTAGAGTTTGAACACTGCTAATTATCATTCTTAATTCATTGGATATCTTTTTATATCCTTCTCCTGTTTTTTTTATAAAGTTCAACAATCTTCTCCCACAGATCCTTTGATAATTTCTTTACTTTTCTTATGGCTCGTAATCCAACAACATCAGTGGCAACACTGGATGAAACATACTGGGTCTGTCAGGAGCCCATAAACTCACTGACATTTTATACACACACACTAAAATTACAAGTAAATAGATAACAGGTGAGGACGGTTACTTTTAGAAACCATTTAACCTGTATGTGTCAATTTGTGTGTATGTTATAATGCCAAAACTTTCAGGGTATATAAACTTTTGATCAGGGTGATTTGGCTAGTTGATTTAAAAAGGGCAAACATAATTGTTTGCTAATAAATGGCTTCACCAAACCACTAACCATGAATAAAATAACAGGTTTTTGAATTATCATATAAGAAATTATCAAACAAAACATGACATATAATGGGTTCATGTTGTATGCAATGAAATAAAAGTCCAAGTAAATGTAAGAAACACTCTTTTTGTCTCCCCCCTTCTATATTGTCTCAACTTTTTCTGACTTTAGTAAATCAATTGAAAATATGTAATTGATAAATTGTTTCCCTATGTCTCTCAGACTGCAGAAAGTTCAGATGAAGATAATGAAGGCACAGCCCTGGTGATGAAATCAGGCGCAGGAGCCTCAGGGAAGGAGGATAAAGAGAATGAAGTGTTCTTTAGAAAGGTGAAATGATCACTATTTCCCTTAGATAAAAGTTCATTTGAATGAAATGTATTGATTGCTTTGGAGTCAAACTGTGACTATTTCTGTTCATTTGTACTTTTGCCAGTCTTTACAGTTGACACTATGGTACACTTTAGACTAGATCATTTAATGCATCTTGTGTATCAGGATTGTGTCAGGACTATCGATATATGTATAAGCCACACTATAATGTGTAAATGCCCTCAAAATGCTTTTACATCCTATTTTGGACTTGATTGCCCAAGCATCTTCATGAGATGGTTTGAGATGTGTTATAGCCACCCGCTAAATAAGTGTGAATGCATTCATCTCTTTATCCCACCATAAAATGCCGCACTCCATGAAGAACCTTGATTGCAGCAGTTGCAGTCACAGTCACTGCTCTCTTATGGAGTGTTCACACTTGGCAGATTTGGTTCGATTAAAACTAACCTTGGTGTAATTTCTCTATTGCTGTGATTGTTCTCTAAAAGTGTAAACACACCCATCTGAACCTTGATCGAAACAAGTGGGCAGAGTCCCCCAGAATAGGTGGGTCTTGGTCTGCTTCCAAACAGACTCTGGAATAGTTCGATTGTTGAACACAGCAAGGACTAAAGACGCATAAAAGAACCAAACACAGGCTGAGACAAGCTCATTTACAAGGGACAGTGAAAACATTGGGATATCACAAAAATAAAGCATATATATGGCTATGTTTTATTTATAAAACAAATGGAATGCTGGTAATGCTGAAGAAATTTACTTGAATCTTTAATTCCAAAGTCCTTAAGCATACCTGCATCTTCTCATTGTAGGAGATGAGCCTTTCATTACACATCAATACAGGCATCCTAACTGCCATCCTCTTGCAGCTTGATTTCAAATCTGAGGAGTTAAGGACGGGCTGGTAAAAGTACCAGCACTATCAAAGTTAATGCCTAGCTTAAGGAAATTAAATAGACAATGTAAAATTAGAACCTTTATACAGCAGCCACTACATCCAAAGCACCTTTAGTGTGTAAATGTGTGTAAGTTTATGTGCCCTATGTTGGATTGGCGCCCTATCTAGGGTTGTTCCTGCCTGCCCCCTACGACAGTTATGTACTTTATGTACTTTCATACTTGCCATTTATGTATGTGTGCTTATGTGGTCTACTGCTTTGCAGCTCTGTTGTTGTTGCCAGTAGATATTTTAATAGCAGCACTTGACATTGACCATGGTTCACTGACAGTGTGTAGAGTCTACAGTTTATTAATTAATATTTGGTGTTTGGTTACACCCAGAGGAGAATGGATTCCCCATTTGAGCCTTGCTCATGGTTTTTTCCTCATTAGTCTCAGAGTATTTATTTGCCACGGTTCCTTCTGGTTTGTTTATTTGGGTCCAGACTCAAATTTTGTAAAGCTGCACCACAACCAGTATTAAAAGCACTATACAAGAACTGAACTTGTCACACTACTTCCAGTGTTTGACAACTGATATTGTGTTTCTTTGCACTTCATTTTGTGCACCTGTTATAGGTGTGACTGAACCCAATGCACAACTTAATAAGCAGGTTAGAGCCAACTGCTGGAAACAGCAGTTTTTTGAGGACCTGTGTATGAACCCTGGGCTGGACTTCTAGGAGATTGGGTGGTGTTTTATGGAACCCTGAAACAGCCTTGCACCCAGTCCCTATTATATTACGGCAACATTTAACAACAACATTTATTACCAGATAACAACATCTTCTTCTTTCTGAAGCAAAAGTACATACCTGCAAAAAATAAAAAAATGTTAGAATAGTGTACATGGTAACAGAATATTTGTATTTTAATCTCATTCCCAGGTAAGAGCAGTGTTGGAGTAGTTAGTTTAAAAAAAAGTAATCCATTATTGATTATTCATTACTTAACAAAAGTTGTAATGGCATTACTTAATCATTACTTCTTGGAAAATGGAATTTCCTTACTTTACTTTGAAGTAACATAACCCCTTCAAATATACTGGAATCATATCCACAAACAATTCTTAAAAGTACCAAAAATTATAGAAAAGATTTATTTTCCTTAGTTTATTTAGAAATAAATTGTAGCAGTAGTAACAATGTAAAACATATCTAATTAATTTCAGTATCATATACTTGATGTTATACTTGATTTGGGGAAACCTTGCCTTTATAGTTTAATTTTGTGGATTTTAGTAGAAAATTCATGGTCACATTAACCTAAAACACCATAACAGATAACTTTATTGTGTGAGAATAACTGGACATTATTAAAATACCATCAACAAGAAAAGCACATTTTCTCTGGGACAGTAGATAAAGTGGTAATCGTTGTTGAGTTACAGTCCAGGGGATGGGATGTGAAGCTGTGGTATAACTAACACACATGCAGGTAGTATAGTGCAATTTTTTGATTCCATCTCATTTTTGTAGATTTAATTAAATAAATTGGGTTTTTTTTGTCATGTACAGTTTTTATAATGGAGTTTTCTTTCCCATTAGGTCCAAGAGATCCGAGAGGGGCTTGAGACTCTTAAGAAGCAAGTGTCTGAACTAGAGAGCAAGCAAAAAACTGTTTTAGGGGTTGTTCTTCCAGAGGAAAGTTAGTAGCTAAATCATATCATATATTTATATATAGGTGTGCGTCGCATAACGGCAGTGTCCATTTACATTTATGTCCAATAAGTTTATTATCCTTATTGTTAAGATAAGTGACCTACGTAAGGTAATTAATATAGAACAGTTTAGTCTCTGGTTTAGAAAGTATCCCATAATGCTTTGCTAAGTTTAGTATATACTATGTTATTCTGACAGCATCCAGATTGCATAACGTGCAGATTCACAGATGGTATCGTGGTCGTTAAGCGATGCATACCTGTATATTGGAATGCTTTTCAAAGATTCCTTTCATTTAGCAGAACTTGAAGTTTCATGTACAATGTTTATGTAAATGATGTATCTAATACTGTTGTCTCAAACAATTGGTAGCCAGTACATAAAATGTAAATCTTTATTAATGTATTCTATTTCAGGTATGAAAAAGGAACTTCAAACAATTAGGGATGAAATCAAAGTACAAGCAAGCCAGATCCAGAAGAAACTAAAAAGTAAGTGTTAAATATGAAATATCACCACTGAAGATGGTCTGCAAAAGTAAACCTCCAGTTGGACTAAATTATCTACATTTATTATAGATCTTGAACCCAAGAAAATGGAAGAAGATGGGAAATACATTCCGATAAACATAAGAATGCAAAAAATACAGGTTTATTAAGAATGATATTTTGCTTTTGCAGTATTTTTACATACTTTTTCAAATGTTTTTTAGATTTTATCTGATGGTTTTTTTTTTCCAGCATGGTGTCTTGTCCCGAGACTTTGTTGAGTTGATGGGTCACTGCAATACGATTCAGTCACAGTACAGAGACCGAAATGTAGAGAGAATAAAGAGGCAATTCAAAATCAGTGAGTGTTTGCTTTTACATTTCATTAAGAAATAGCTCTGAATTCACTGAGCACATTAGCACATTTTTTCCTGGCATTGCCTTAGTATTAGAAAAAGGTTTGATGGTAGCGGTGATATGGTAGCACAGTGGGTAGCACCGCTGCCTCGCAGCAAGAAGGTTCAATCTCAGGGTGAAGCGGCGGTGTGTAACCACATGCTGATCCAGGAGAGGGTGAATACGTATGTAATGAACCTCTGTCTGCTTTTTGATTAATTAACCTTGATGTCTCAATTTAAAAATCACATTTAGATTGTAAGAAATGTGTGTCAGACATATGGTAAACAAACCCAATTAAGTACAATTTAATTCCAAGTTGAAACAAGACGTGGGAAAGCTTAAAGGAGTGAATAATAATGTAAAGCATTCTTTTCTTTCTTTAATGTACAGTTCATGTGTGTCATTACAGTTTTTGTATGGTTCAGATTCATAGAGCATTTAGTAAAGGATAGTAAATAAATATATGCAAGGCTCTGATTTGGTTCTTTTTACAATTGCAGCTGGTAATGACGTGTCTGATGAGCAGCTAGAGTCCATGCTTGAGAGTGGACAGACCGATGTGTTCATACAAAATGTGAGTCATATCAGTATTTTTACTAGTTACAATAGCTGAACTTTGCTTCAGCTTCATACAGAAATTTTGGGTTTCCAAGCAGCATGCTAGATTTTGTTGTTTAGTGATCAACTCAATCCAGTTAATCAAATGTTTCTATCCAAGCGCTCTTTCTTGCTTTCTAAGGAGTTAAAGTTGATATGGTAAGATGTTTGTGAAATTTAGTTTTGCTTTTTATTCGCACATAGTATAATTACCCCATTGTTGCATTAGTTCTTCCTGTTTTATGGAGACCATGTCATCAGTTGTTGTCTTTTGTGTTTTTACCATTATCATTGTATGTGTATTTTATAATTGAGTGTACCTTGTTTTTAAAAGCATGACCCATTACCACAGCACCAAGTAGCATGTCCGTAAGCGAGGAACAAAGTTTTCCTATTTTTTTCCCCTATTTCCTCTTTTTTTCTAACATGTTCAAAAATAATCCACAAATCCTACAACTGTTCAACAAAGTATGATAACTCATTTTTATGTATACAGTGTGCCAGGGCAGCCAAAACATTAAGTAATCATCAAACTCACCAGCACTTTTGGCTTATTTGAATATAAAATCTATCCTTCGCTCATTTGTCAGAAAATGGTACATTGCTATGTAGGCAGACTTGTCTAATATTGGCAGTTTCCTTGCAAATGGGCATTTGACATTATCCAGAAAAATCATTGTGACCATTATGAATTATGAATTTATAGCGCCTTCTTCATTGTGCTGAGAAGGGTTAGAAAACGCCAGGCTAGCCCTCCGTAGTGAAAATCATAAATTTGATCAGTCAGATTTCTCGTCCGATTGAAAGTGAGCTCTATTAGTTGCTACCGAACCCTTCAAAACATCGCCAGAAGGGGCATACAAAAAACACATAGACCGCCATTCTAAGAAGTAGTTAGTAATAGTTAGTAGCACTCTGTCTGATATGCATCCTATAGCAACCAAGACAACGCAAAATAGCGCTTTGAATGTGATGTTTTTGATTTTACTCCAAGTAAATCTTTATATTACATTTAACATGTACCTGTTTGTTACTCCTAATCTGAAGTATTGAAGAGTCTGATTGCAAAGCCACTGATATCTATATATTATGTGAACTTTTTATACAGATCTTATCAGATGCTCAAGCTACCAAGCAAGCACTAAATGAGATCGAGTCACGACATGATGAGATTATGAAATTAGAAAAAAGCATCAGAGACCTTCATGATATGTTTCAGTATCTTGCAATGGAAGTGGAGGCACAGGTGAGTGGAGGAATGGCCCAAATGAGACCATAAATCATTCAGGTACAATTATCATATGGGTAAGCATTTAAAATGAACCTGTTCAGCATGTTTAGTGTGAAAAGGTGCAGAATGAAATGTGTTTAGTAGACGATTTCAGAATATATATTTGTATTACAGCAACGTTTTAATGCTTTTTTTTGTTTTCAGGGGGAAATGGTTAATCGTATTGAGAACAACATAATTAATTCTTCTAACTATGTGGTGAAGGCTGTTGCAGACACTCAGGCAGCTGTTGTATCTCAATCGAAAGCACGGAAGGTTGGTTAACAGAAACTGAAATGAATACCTGGTGCATTTAAAGAAGGCTTATTCAGAATATTGTAATCTCACATTTGACATACTTGATTTTTGTCTTTCAGAAAAAGATTTTTATTGCAGTGTGCATTGCAATTTTAGTTTTGATATTAGCCATTGTCCTTGCTTCTGTTTTTGGCACCTAAGGTGAGTATTAATGTTAAGTAAAGCTGTACACTTAATACCTGCAAATTAATTTGCTTGTGTTTTCATTGTGTACTGCATTTTCAGTATTTTCTATATTTTTAAAACTAATTAATTACAAACCTTAATATGTTGGCTGACTGGCTTTTAGGGAAAACTGTGTGCTATTCTGCACTCCAACAGTCTGGGCTTTATGGCAGAGTGACCAGACAGAAGCCTCTTCTAAGTAAAAGACACATGAAAACCCGTATGGAATTAAAAAAAAACAACACTGAAAGGATTCTCAGACTGTGGAAAACAAGATTCTGTGATCTAATAAAAGAAGATCGAAATCCCTGTCATAAAACCTATATTGATGGAGTGTTGCAGTGATGATTGACCATCTGGACGTTTTTGGTCACCTCTCTTACCAAGGCATTTCTCCTCAGAGCTAATATTAAAGTCTCATAGCAAAGGATCCGTTTTTAATAAATTTGCAGACATTTCTAAAATTCTGTTTTTATTTTGTCATTTTGTGGTATCGAGTACTGAATGACTTGGAAAAGCACAAAGCCTCAACATAGCAAGGTTTTAAAGAGTTAAACAGTGAAAGGGTCTGATGACTTTCCCACATACATTGTTCTGATTTTCAGTTACAAATCAGTTCATTAGTTCTAGGTGCAAATTAGTGTTGCTCAAGATGTGTGCATTGTGTACTATACAAACAAACAGGTTGTTGCTTGTTTGTAATGTTTGTACTGTTAAAATTAATTTCCAATATTTCTCTCTTCCCCCCTCCAGTGCTTTTCTTCTGCTGGTCTCCTGCTTTGCATTTGAAACAAACCCAATGATTTGACTAACATATTCTACACTACTATTCTCATTATGTAAATATATTCACCATCCTTTAGTTTTTCATATCATGTACTCATTATCGGAGCTAAGAATATTATTCAGAACTTATTTCAGTGCTAATATCATGCAGTAGCCTCTTCTGTGTATTACAGATGCACTTTTTTATTCACTTTACAAATGTGCTACACTGTAAAATCGCCTTTATTATGTCTGTCTTATTTTTTAAAACACTGCTTGAAAAATCACTGACCTATGAATTGTATAAAAATACAGTTCTCCGTAAGCCCCAGTTTATACATTTAATATATAATAAGTAGAATAAGAAAAGTTCACAATCTGAGCTATTTGTTTTTATTGTAATATCTTGAGGAAATGTCCATAATGGTCTGTTTTTGGTAGGTGTTTTTTTAGGTGCACAGATTCCATTTTAAGACTTGAGAATTTAAGAAGCGAAGTTACCTCTGAATATATACGAACTACAAACGTGTTTTATGTATTTTCTTTTACATTACAGTTTCTGCTCCTGAAATTATAACTAGTGCAGTTATTTTTGAAATAATGTGGTATATGTTATAGTCCAAACAATGTCAGAACTTTGTGGTTCAGTGTACAGTTGGCATATTTGATTGTAAAGCAGTTCAGTTTTGTTTATTGCTTATCTGTGAGGATAAATGCAGGTGCTGCAGCTGATTCACTTGGATTTACAATACGACCAGATGTTTTGCTTCTTTCATTGTGTACAGATACTAACCTTCCTGTGGTTTAGTTAATTGCCTCGGTAAATGGTCACACGCGTGTTTACTAACTGACTGTAGTGCTAATGGAGGGTCAAATCCCTGAGGGAATAGGCTATTTTTTTGCCTATTTTTTGCATGTTTTGTTTGGTGTCATTTTGTACAAACATGCCTGCTATTTTAATACTGAACTGTTGCTTTAAAATAAAGTATGTCTTATACTAAACAGTCAAATCTGGTGCCACTTATTTACTTTTTAAAAATCATTCATTATCTTCCGCTTAATTTACACGGGCCAACCGGTGCCCACCCGGCAACTTTGGGCGCAAGGGGAGGAACAACCCTGGGACGCCAATCCATCGTAAAACACACAGTCACACACTAAGGGCCACTTTAGAGACACCAATTAACCTAACACACTTGTCTTTGGCTTTTGGGAGGAAACTGGAGTAAACCCATGCAGGCACGGGGAGGACCCAGGCTGCTCCACCCTGGGATTGAACCCAGGACCTTCTGTGAGGCAGCGGTGCTAAACACCGAGCCACCCCTTTTTTTAAATTAATGAATCGCTGCTGTGAGAGGGAAATTAACGCTCCGATGTGAAGTAGAACTCCATATCCCACAATGCATGTCGTGTGTGCGTAAACGCAAACCTAGGGCAGTCAGATCGACGATTAAATACAGGGCTGCGACACGCACGGATCAGGTAACAGAAGTCTTTTATTAAAGTTATTTTTTATATTAACAGATTCGAAAAGCAAATTGTTTATGACTGTTACCCGCTTCTTTATTAAGATGTTAGTTAGACACGAGTAGTTCTGAGTAGATCTATTATAAATAATTCTTTTTATGAAGCAACAACATATAAATCTCGTTAAATGTCTAATTTAAGATGTAACACGAGCACAGCAGGTTTTAAGAAGTGGTCACAAGTTAAGAAATAGTTTAGTTTGTTTTTATTGTTTTAAGGGAAAGTGAAAGTGAAACTTGTTTACGTTGCTTTGTTGCTTTCGATTTTTAACCGTATGAGAAACAGTTGTTCATGGTTTGAGATTTAAGGTTTGCTTTGTGATAGGTGATGATAAAGTTTGTCTTTATTCCACAGCTGAAATGGGAGACGTTACAGAGGTGGAGGATATGCGGGTGGAAACAGATTCCACTATATATTCTCAGGCGGTGTTTATTGACGTCCCGCAGGCTTACTCGATACTCGCTAATATAGTATGTACTTACCATTTAACTGGAGGCCTGCAGCCCGGCTCTAAAGACTGGATAGGCATATTTAAGGTGCATTCATTTTCTACATTTCTGTGAGCTAATAAGAGTTGGGACAGTATGGAGAATGCAAATAAAAGGAAAAAAACCTTAGTGTTCCTGTATTTTGACTTTGACATTAATATGTGGGACTGTGGTAGCCTAGTGATTAAGGTACTGGACTATGGACCAGAAGGTTTTTTGGAACGTGGTGCAGGGTTGAAATGCAGGAATGGATCTTTGTAAGCATTGATTTTTTTTTTCTGCATTTTCCAT